>PITA01014375.1:0-24403 GCA_004023965.1 Spilogale gracilis
AAAATTCCAGGTTTATTCCTATCGGTGACGCCAATGGGGGAAAAGCAAAAGTAACCTTTGTAGGTTTATGCTAGTCTCAGGTTCGCTGGGCAAGGAAAAGCATGTTTGCATGTCTCTGTGCTGCACCTGGGACCTTAGCAACAGCGTTCAGAAGAGAAAACTCGCCAGACAGGTGGGGCTCAAGGTTGGAGTGTGAGCCTCCTAGTTTTGCATTGCAAGCAAACAAAGCTCCAAGCAGGGAGCTCTCACCACGGATCAGCAAAAGAAAATCATGGAGCAAGAAGAGTTCAGAAGACGAGGTTCCCACCTGGCTCTCTCCTGAGCAACCTGAGAGAACTTCACTCAACCAATCACTTAAGCCAGGGCTGTGCAGTAGAACTTTCTGTGATGGTGACAATGTTCTAATCTGTCCTGTCTAAGATGGGAGTCTGTGGTCACATGTGTCTGCTGAGTCCTTGAAATGTGACTATTGCATAGAACTGAGGCGCTGAAACCAAAGTTGTATTTAGTGTTTATTAATTTAGCTTGACATAGCCACATGCAACTCACCAGTGGCTGCCATCTTGGGAGCAAGATGTAACATTTTCTCCATGGCGTTCTTCTCCCTCAGCAAAAAGCCATACCTAGTCCTTTCTACCTTCTAGATGTGGTTAGGGGCTGAATAAAGGGATGACTAGAGGATTTGCTAAGAGACGGCTCTCTCAGAGATGTGAGATGGTTCTGTCAAGCCAAGCTTTGAGGGTTCTCCCACTCAGATCTTGTTGCCATATGGACAAAGACCCAAGGTCCTGAGAACATCACCCAAGACCTTCCTTTCCCATGGCCTCAATGCTTTCCATTTCTCCCCAAAAGACGCATTCCATAGATTCCCCATGCACGCTGAGTACCTTCCAAATGCCTTACCCTGCCCTGCAGGACCCTGCTCACTCCTCCCCCATCACAAACCCCACAACCCCTGACTCCAAGTCCACACGAAGACCCACTGAATGAAACAGTGGGAGTGACATGGCCATGAGTTCTTCACAAGGTGATTCTGATACACGTTCTGGTTTGAGAGGACCTACTCTAGTCCCTTCTGTACTCCTGATCTGATCTCCTTGCCTTTTGACTTCCCGTTTATCCTTCAAGTTCAAGCTCAAGTGCTCACTCTCTCTGGAAGCTCTCTCTCTTCCCCACCCAAAAGTATAGCTTACCACCCTCACCACATAAACCACAGCATTTATGCTAGTCACCTGTATTATATTGTATCATAGTTATTTATATGCATGTATCATAGTTATTTATCTGCATGTCCCAATTCCCCCACCAGGTTTTATATACCGAAGGGAAGGTAGTCTTTTGTCTTTGTTATCTCTGGATTCCCCCAACTATGAACACAGTGGTCTCCCCCTGGGAAATCATTAATCCGTACACTGGATTCATGAGTGAATGAAGGATGTGCCCAGAGGAACGAATGAAAGGCCTTCTCCATGCATAGAACCCACAGCTGCCTCATCGGTCCTGAATTGGATGGATTCCCAATTACTTTCTTTGTTGTTTGTTTGGGCTTGTTTGGGGGCGTGGAGACGGTTTGGTGAAGAAGAGATACAAACACAACAGATTGGCAACTCCAACCATCTGCTACTAACCTAGCAATAAGGTTGTTGACAGCAGCCAGAAGTGAAAGCTACTTTCCACAGGGAAAGAGACAGAGATTCTTTTCCTCGTGGACCCCTTTTTATAGGGCAACTGTGCTACCACTGGGACTCCCCAGCCCCTGCTGTCCCTGTCCTCCCAAGTGTCTCTGCAGCTAAGGAATGATGACAGCAGGCTCCATGTTTCGGGCTCTTTATGTATATTCTCTCGAACCTACAAGGTTCGCTGTCAACATGAGGAAAAGAAGAGGTCAAGGACTTGCTTGGCACACGTCTACCTGGGCAGTGGCACAGCTGACCCTGGAGCCATCTGGCTCCAAAGCTGCAGTCCTTTCACAAGCCCTGGCAGCCAGCTGAGTTGGTAAGAGATGGAACCAGAGGCCAAGGTTGTGGATTCAATTACGTCCAGCAAGGTCAGTTAGGGACTACGTGTCTTAGAACAATTCATATCATTTAAGGTCATATGAGCAGAGAGAACAGGAGACTGAATAGCTTATGGGCCCCACCCACTGTGCCACAATCCTATTCAGGGCCTTTGTAATGGGATGTTGTGGTGTCCTGTGCACACTTACAGAGGCTACACATTTCCCTGAAATCCCAGAGGCAGCTACAGACCTCAGCAGGAAAATACCTGCCCAGAGGCAGCTCTAAAAGGCCAGACCACCTAAAGAGGAAGCACCTTGAAGCTCCCAACAAGGCCGCCCTCTCACAAAGTGCAGAATGTAGAGAAGTGAAGAGGCCCATGCCCAGCTCCTTCCCTTCACTTGATTGAAGGGGCAGTGAGAGCTACAGCAGAGGCACAAGCAAGGTGTTCCAGGATGGAGAGATGACATCTGGGAAGGACAATCTGAGATAACTCCCTGGAGGAGGTGACTTCCAAACCAGGCCTTGACAGATACTTATAATTTTCTGTGTTCCAAATCACCATTCACCTGTCCCCTACATACCCACAAACACACCCACACTGGCTTCCAGGTGAGCAGACAAGAATCATGTGTGGATGGGCGGTTGAATTATATGAGTCTTAAGGTTCCTTTTAACCCTAGAACCCCATGATTTCAGAGATCTGAGACCTAACTATTCTTCTATCCACCGATGCATCCATGCAACACCCACCCACCATCTACCTATCCACCCATCCATCCACCCACCCATCCATTCATGCAACCAACCACCCACCATCCATCCATCCACCCATCCATCCACCCACCCATCCATCCGTGCAACCAACCATCCACCATCCATCCATCCACCCACCCATCCATCCGTGCAACCATCCACCCACCATCCATCCATCCACCCATCCATCCACCCACCCATCCATCTGTGCCATCATCTACCCATCATCTGTCCATCCACCCACCTATCCATCCATGCAACCATCTACCCACCATCTGTCCATCCACCCATCCATCTACCTGTGTAACCATCTGTCCATCCACCCATCCATGCACCCATCCATCTATGCAACCATCCATCCACCATCCGTCTGTGCAACCATCCACCCAAAATTTGTCCATCCACACACCCATCCATCCGTGCAACCATCGACCCAACATCTGTCCATCCACCCATCATCCACCCACCCATCCATCTGTGCCATTATCCACTCACCATCTGTCCATCGACTCATCCATCCACCCATCTATCCATCCATGCAACCATCCACCTACCATCTGTCCATCCACTCATCCATCTACTCCTGTAACCATCTGTCCATCCACCCATCCATGCACCCATCCATCTATCCATACAACTATCCACCCACCTATCCATCCATGCAACCATCCACCCATCATCTATCCATCCACCCATCCATCTGCCTGTATAACCATCTGTCCATCCACCCATCCATGCACCCATCCATCTATCCATGCAACCATCCACCATCTTTCCATCCACCCAACCACCTACCTGTGTAACCATCTGTCCATCCACCGATCCATGCATCCATCTATCCATCATATAAGCATTTCACTCATGATACTTGCTTAGCACCATATAACAAAAACACAGGTAAGTCAGGATTGACTCCCATTCTGAACACAAATGACATCACAGTGGGCACATCATGCTATGTATAGCTGTTACAACCAAGTGATATAGATTTCTATTACTACTCTTAATAATAAAATTTGCTTGTAACCAAACATACAGAATACAATAATGTTTCCAAGTGCACCTAGACAACAATGAATAAATAGTTGATTTCCTGCAAGTGCCAACCATTGTGCTAAGGCCTGGGATAAAATGGCCAACAAGACAGACCTGATCCCTGCTCATATGGAACTTCTATTTTTGTGGGAAAAAGAGAAGACATGTAAGCAATAAATAAGATAACCAGAGATTGTGATAAATGCTATGGTTTCAATAAAGAGCTTAGAGCCCCTAACAGTGAAGGATGGTTTGTTAGCTGGACCAGCCTAAGATGTCTCCCTACAGAGGGGGCCAGGTGGCCATGCACAGCATGGACAAAGGTCCTGAGGTGGGAAATCACTTGCATATTTCAAGAACTGAGAGGTGGAATATCATGGGTGAAGGGAAGAGAAGATAAAGTCAAAGATACAAGCAGGGGCCAGCTCATGTAGGTCCTATTACAGTCATGGTGGGGAGGTGGATTTCACTCCCATGCAGTGGTGAATTGCAAAAGTTTCGTAAGTTTGGAGTGACATTCTTTGATAAAATGGATAAAAAATCCCATTTGTCCTGCCAAGTAACTTTGTGAGAGATGTTCCCAGCCAATGTCATCATCATGCACATTTTACAGAGGGTGAAAGCAAGGAAATATTTAGTTGACCTTCCATTCTATAACCCATCCAGCTAGCCATCTGGGCCCTTTCCTACCTCTATATGATGAAGCCCCTCCCACAGATGGCCCTCTGCCCAATCTTCAATCCCATAGCAAAATAACACAACAAAATAGAGAAGCAAAGAAAGCATGAGACCAAGGATGAGGAGAAATCCTGTCTCCAGACAGACCTCTGCCAAACGTTCATTCATGAGCATGCACTTGAGCTGGGATGGACATTAGGAGCTCCGTATCTGGGAGTCAAAACCCTCAACTATGTCAGCTACTGTTAGAACTGATTTCAGAAATATCTGAAATTCCATTACTTGGTGTGGTGGGCAAGGGGAGCCATCCCAGCATCCTGATGGCCAGCCAGGCCCACATCTTCCATTCTCCACGGAAAGGTGATAATCAGGAGAGATGTCATCCAAAACGCTATCTCCTGCTGAGGAAGCACACCATCTTCTATTTCTGTGGGTTGTGCACTTTGTCGTATCTTTACAAAAAATAATCCAGTGAGAATGATTAAAAACTCAATGTATAGATCCTTTGGCCTCTGGGGCTGTGGTATATTGAGTAGAAAGGAGAAATGCTGAAAGGCTACATTGAACAGATCTCTGGACAGCTTGGGGAACAAGGCCCTAGAACTCCCTCCCTTCTCCATCACCCTCTTCTCTACCTCCTGCTTTAGTCCCTCTCTTCGCATTAAAGCCTCCCCTGCAATGAATCAGGGGCAGAGGCCGCCGTAGCTTCTACCACAGAGAAAACATGAAGGCCTTTCTGTCCTTCACGAGGTGCAGCAGGTAATGGCAAAGGAGCCCCTGCTGGGAGGAGGAAAGACAGGTCCTCAGCTAGGTGTCCCTGGACACATGACCTACATGGGCCTTGGATTCCACCACAATGGGCATGATCACCACAGCCCTGTTGCATGCAGACAGAGAAGCCCAGGGTTGGCAAGGCAAAACGATTCCTTCGGGCTGACCCAGGTGAGAGGTGGCAGAGCTGGACTGAGAATCTGGGTCTTTTCCAAAGAAGGCTGTGGTTGTCACTGCCGCCCCTATTTTGTGAGTGTTCACCACATGCTGGGCATCATGCTAAGCATGTATGCCTCATATGAAAACATGCACAACAACCCTTCTATAAAGTATTATGATTCATCACATTGATGAAGGGGACAGAGATGTGAGGCAGTTTGGCCAAGATCACACAGCCAGGAAAGGTGGAGCAAGGAAATGAAAACAGAAGGTCTAGCTGGGGTCCAGGACCTAACCGCTAGGCTACCCTGCCAGAGTTCTCTCTGGGGAAAAAAGTGTGTCTGTGCACACATGTGTGTGTATACATTACATATTATATATCTATAATCACACATGCATGATACATATAATATATAATATACACATTATAGTCAGGGCACCTGGGTGCCTCAAAGGGTCAAACATCTGCCTTCGGCTCAGGTCATGATCTCAGGGTCCTGGGATGGAGCCCCACATCAGGCTCTCTGCTCAGTGGGGAGTCTGCTTCTCCCTCCCCCTCTACCTTTTCCTGCTGCTCGTGCTCTGTCTCTCCAATAAACAAATAAAATCTTTTTAAAAATCATATATATACACATATTATACTATACATATAATATGCATATATATATATATAATATACATGCATAATGTATGTATTGCATATACATGCATATATGCTATATGTATTTTATATCTACTGTCCAGGTTATTTTTCAAAAGGGGGGTGGCTCAGTCATTAAGTGTCTGCCTTCAGCTCACATCATGATCCTAGGGTTCTAGGATCCAGCCCCACATCGGGCTCCCTACTTGGCGGGAAGCCTGCTTCACCCCTCTCCCACTCCCCCTGCTTGTGTGCCCTCTCTCTGTCAAATAAATAAATAAAATCTTTTAAAAAAATAGGGTCATCTCCTAAGAAAGAGAAAGAATATCTTATCTTCTAAGAAGAGGCAAGGATTGGGGGTAGGGGTACATGTCATGTTTACATGAAGGCCCAGTTGCATCAAAATCCATACACACAGGGCACGGAGTATAAAGGCCAGTGATCAATTCCTAGGAATCCAACCTATCGGTGGGATACTCTTTTTTAAGATTTTATTTATTTATTTATTTATTTATTTATTTATTTGAGAGCAAGAGAGCTTGAGCCAAGGCGAGGGTTAAAGGCAGAAGAAGGCCTCCCATTGAGCAGGGAGCCTGACATGGGGCTCAATTCAGGACCCTGGGATCATGGCTTAAGCAGAAGGCAGACACTTAACTGACTGAGCCACTCAAGTGTCCCTAAACACCTTATTAAAAGTGGTTTCATGGGATGCCTCGGTGGCTCAGCTGGTCAGGCGTCTGCCTTCATCTCAGGTCATGATCTCAGCGTCCTGGTATTGAGACCCTCATCAGGCTCCCTGTTCAGCACGGAATCTGCTTCTCTCTCTCTCCCCTCAACTCTTTTCCCCTGTTTTTGCTCTTTTGTTCTCTCTGCCACATAAATAAATAAAATCTTTAAAAAATAAAAATAAAAGTAAAGTGGCTTCGACAGATTTATCTTTTAGTTACAGAGAAAGAAATCCAGAAACAGTGGCTGCAGGGGTGGTCCACTCAGTTGCTCATGGATAATATCAAGGACCCCAATGTACAAGGTACAATGACATCCCTCCTACGGGCACAAAAGGGCTGCAGCAACTCCAACTTGACAAAAACATGCACAGCATCTTCTCCAATGCATCTCTGAATGTCACCAACCTTGGCCAGGGGCCCTCCTCCAGGAGACTCCCATAGGACGAGGACAGGCACTTGCTACGATCAACCAATCACTGCAAGGAGAATATCATTGGCTTAGACCACTTCTGAGTGAGCTGTTTCAGGGCAAGCTACTCAGATGAACGAAGGGGAACAAAATCACAGCAGGATTTGGGAAGCAAGAAGGAAGGCGCGTGGCTTTGGAAAGGCAAATGTCAGGCACACTCAGTGTTTGCCTCAAGAAAGGCTGAGTGGGACAAAACTTCCTAGGATTTGCAGCCTCTTTTCCAATGTCAAATAACTTCTGGCTTCAGAAGTTATCCCTAAATCCCTATCAAGGATAATTGTAAAACCAACAGAATTTTCTTTTTTTTTTTTTTTTTTAG
Organism: Spilogale gracilis; assembly: GCA_004023965.1. NCBI lineage: Eukaryota > Metazoa > Chordata > Mammalia > Carnivora > Mephitidae > Spilogale > Spilogale gracilis. The sequence continues at coordinate 7,553 of PITA01014375.1, forward strand.
TTTTCATTCAGATGTCTGACCTTTGGCTTTTCCCCAGGGCACTTCCAAACTTTCCAGTGGAGGTCAGACTCAGCCTAGGATGAGGCTGCTGGGAAAACTCAGAGAAGACAAATGCTACAAATAAAAGCTTCTGCCATATCAAAAGTATATTCTCCAAAAGGGCAAATATCGTATGAGATACCTAGAATAGTCAAAATCCCAGAGGCAGAAAGTAGTTTAGAGGTTGCCAGAAAATAGTGGCAGGTAGGGAGTCTTAGGGATTGCTTGTGTTGCCCCTAAATTCATATGTTGATGCCCTAACTCTCAGCGGGATGGTATCAATGGCGGGACCCTTTGGGAGGTAATTAGATATAGATGAGGTTGTGAGAGTCGGGTCTCCATGACAGGATACACAATCTTATGAGAAGTAGAGAAGCACCTGGATGAATCAGTCGGTTAAGCATCCAACTCTTGATTTTGGCTCAGGTCATGATCTTAGGATCGTGAGATCAAACCTCATGTCAGACTCCACACTCAACGGGGAGTCTGCTTGGAATTCTCTTTCTCTCCCTTTGCCCCTCCTCCTGCTCTCTCTATATCTCTCAAACAAATAAATCTTTAAAAACTAAAAAATCAATATAGGAAAAAGAAGAGGAAGAGCTATGCTCAGAAAGACAAGAGACAACAAATACTGGCAAGGACGTGAAGAAAAGGGAACCCTCGCACACTGTTGGTGGAAATGGAAACTGGTGTCATCATTGAGGAAAACAGTATGGAGGTTCCTCAAAAGCTTAAATATAGAGCTGCCCTATGAGCCTCTGGGTATGCCCCCTGAGGAAATGAAATCACTATGTTGAAGAGAAACCTGCACCCCTATGTTCACTGCACCATTACTCACAAGAGCCAAGACATGGGATCAAATCAAGTGTCCATTGACAGATGAACAGATAAAGAAAATGGAATACCACTTGGCCATAAAAAAGAAGGATATCCTGTCATTTGCAACAACAACATGGATGGCCCCCAAATTAAGTGAAATAATGTCAAATACTGTATAATTTCAACGTACACGTGGGATTTTTAAAAAAGAAACTCACAGAAAAAGATCAGATTTGGGGTTACCAGAGTCGAGGGTGGGAGGGTTGCTAAATAAACCCCACACATTCTTATCACAAAGCAAAAAAAAATGTTTTCTTTTGCATCTATATGAAACGATGGATGTTAATTTATTGTGTTCAAGTCATTACGCTGTACCCATCTAACTTACATGGTCTGCATGCCGATTTTATCTCAGTGAAACTAAAGAAGGAATAAAAGAGGGAGAAATCCACGCACACTCTCTCTGCCATGTGAGGGCATAGAAAGCTGCCGTCTCCAAGCCAGGAAGAGAGCCCTCGCCAGAACTGCAGCCTGCTGGCCCCCAGATCTCAGACTTCCAGTCTCCAGAACCAAGACAAAATAAACTTCTGCTGCTTTACCTCCCCAGCCTGTGGTATTGTGTTAAGGTAGCTTGAGCTGACAGGGAGCTATTGGTGAATGGGCACAGAGTTTCAGATGAGGATGTTGAGACAGACGGTAGTAATGGTCACACAACAGTGCGAATCCACTCACTGCCACAAAACTGTGCCCATGAAATTGTTACAATGATAGATGTTATTATATGAAATAGGATATTTTATGTCACCATGCCCATTTCACAGGTGTAGACACAGAAGCCCAGTCGGGGCACTGCATGACTGGCCCGACATGGCTGGTGAAATGCAGCAGCAGAGGAAGGACTAGAACCAGGGGCACCCAAGTCCGAGGCACCACATGGGGACAATGCCTCCATTCCCAGGCTCAGATGCCTGTTCAAACTCAGGTCTCACAGGGAAGAAAAATCCAAGCATGAGAGACAGTTCACCCGCAGAGGAAGCCGGACCTCTTGTGGTTATTATTAGCAGGGGAGGCAGCCAGCTGTGTGGTTTTCACCGCAGAGGAACCCAAGGTGAAGTGGAGGGAGCTCGTGCCGTGCATCTGGGCAGCAAGCTCTACAGTCGCAGTGGCCTAAAACTTTCCACCAAAATCCCCATGTGTGGCTACTTAGCTCTTGGGGGAGAATTAATGCGAGTCCCCGGGGCTGAGATTTTCCATGTTTAGCTTCAACCCAGAGGAAAATTTTGTTAGAAAGTTTAAAGGGTACGACTATTTTTAAGTGAGACATGAGGCCACAGTGTCAGCATGCTCGCAAAAGTAAAAAAAAAAAAAAAAAAAAAAAAAAAAAATGTTAAAAAAAAAGTTAAAAAAAAAAAAGCTCACATCTTGCCCCTTTTTCTTTTCTCTTTTATTCCTATTATAATTCAAACAGCCAAACTGCAAAAGAAAGTAAAGGTAATTAGTACTTTGAGCCTACCCTAGGTCAGGAACTTGCTTTACCCTAAACCAGTGGTTTTCAACTAGGGGTGATTTTTGGTCCTGCCACGTGAGGACATAGAAAGCTGCCGTCTACAAGCCAGGAGGAGAGCCCTCACCAGAACCCCAGCCTGCTGGCCCCCGGATCAAAAGGCAATGTCGGGAGGGTCGGGGAGAGGTTGCTATTGGCATTGATGAATCGAGCCCGGGCATGCCACTCAAGGGCACAGGACAGCACCTCCTCCCCTGCCACCAAGAAGCATCCAATCCCAAATATAGATAGTGGTGAGGCTGAGAAACCCACTCCCAGGCCAATGGTTTTCCAACTTGAGCGTGTTATCCAAATCTCCCGGAGAGCTTGTTAAGACAGATCACTGAGATGGGGGGGGGGATGGGCAACAGGGAAGAAGGGGAGAGTGAGAGCTTCAGGCTTCCAGTTCTAGAATGAATAAGTCATGGGGATGAAAGGCACAGCGCAGGGACTAGAGTCAATGCTACTGTAACAGCGTTGTTTGGGGATGGATGGTAGCGACACTCATGGTGAGCGCGGCGTAATGTATAGACCTGTCTAATCCCTATGTTATAAACCTGAAACTGATGTAACATACTTAATAAAGTATGTTATTAAGTAACCATACTTTCTCTCTCAGAAAAAAAAAAGTGCATTGCTGGACCCCCATGGCTCCCCCTCTCTCAGGGTTGTGATTCAGTAGGTCTGGGGAGATACTCAAATTTGCATTCGTGACAAGTGCCCAGGAGATGCTGATGCTGCTGGCCCAGGACTACAACGTGAGAAGCACTGTCTTGGGTTATCCTCACAACAGTCTGGGGGCAGCGGCACTGTTTTTTCTATCTCAGAGATGTGAGACCTAAGACTTCGAAGGGGAACAAGTGTTGTCCGAAGTCACTCCAGCTATGACCAACAGAACCAGTATTCAAACCCAGATCCACACAATATCCAGCCACCTTGGGTGCCCATAGGCTTCAGGGTTCAGCCAAGTGTCCTAGGAGCCCAGGATGGTACCTTTGCTATGTGTTGTCTCCAGCCACAATCATCCGCTGTCAACAGAACTTGTAAGTTTCAGACTCAGGGGCTAAGCCTCAGAATTCCACCATAGTGTTCTCCTGGAAACATGGCTTATAAACCTAGTCTTTTCAAACACAATCACCATTTAAAAGATTCCCTCTGTGTTAAAGTCCTTTGCAGGTTCTAAAAACTTTTTATAAAAGAAATATTTTATCCGTGGTTTCATGCCCGATTAGCTTTATGTGGAGACCCCTCCCCTTCATGCTTCATTCAGATCCATTTTATTGCATTTGGAGTTGTTTATGTATCCATAAACCAGAGTGGGTTTTTTTTTTTTTCTCTTCCCACTTGGATCCACCCTGGGACATTTTTCTGCCAAACCTTGCATCACACTTGAATGGTGTAATGGAAATAATGCTGGACTGGGAGCCAGGAGACTTGAGTTCCAACAGATGGGAAAAGGAGGTCTCAAAGTGGAATATTGCAACATCCCATCTTCTACCTCGAAGGGCTACTGGATTCCCTTGTTGACGAGGAATTACCACCGAGTCACCTTGCTACATGGTTAAGCACTGCCATCTCTCATTTGAGAAAAGTTAAATTATTCAAAGGTCACAGGAGAAGGGTGCAGAGCAGAGGACATGAGATTCCTACATACTTAGCCCTACAGTCTCAATTGCTAGAGCTCACTTTTTAAATTAGGAATGTCTTGTTACATCTGAGATGATTTCTAAAACATTGTTTAGGGCAGGGGGAGAGGAAATGAGAAGTTGCTAACCAACAGGTATAAAGTCTCAGTTATACAAAGGGAATACTTCTTTGAATCTGCTGTAACCATTGTCCCTACAGACATCTATCTAACAGCACCGTGGTGTACCCTTAAAATGTGTTAAGAGGGTGGATCTCATGTCAAATGTCCTTACAACAGTGAAACTTAATTACAATTTAAAAAGGAAGATGAGAGTCAAAAGGGGGAAAAGCAACAGGTTTTATGTCCTTTTAAACATATCTGTTCTAACTTATGTTCTTTTTCTCCTATTTAAAATTCAAGAATAAATTAAAAGCAACCTCCTACCTCCAAAAAAAAAAAAATGGCCTTTTTTTTTCTCATACCTCCCAGACTTAGGGCTCTCCGCACAACACAATATTTGCACTTATTCTATTTCTTCCCTTCAGGAGTCTTCCTATTTGTTTCCTGCCTTTCAAGATTCTGTCTTCTTCATCAGGCAATTTCAGACTCTTTCAAGCATTTTTTCCTATACTGGCTTCTGTTCAAAGAGACACCTTCCTCTACACATGGAGTCAACAGGCTAATGCCCAAAAGCCAAATCTGGCCCTCAGCCTGTTTTTATAAATAAAGTTTTATTGGAACACAGACACATCTATTAGTTTATATACTGTGTGGCTGCTTTTGTGCTCCGACTGCAAGGCTGAGTCACTGCAATAGAGATTACATGACCTCGAAAGCATAAAATATTTACTCTCTGTTTTTTTATAGACAAGTTTGGGGCCCCCTGCTCTACATACCAAAAAAAATCAATTTCATGAGAAGTTCCTTGTAAAGTGAATTTTATCAAATAGCCTACTTCAGGCAGGACAGCTGGGCTCAATCATTTTTCACTGAGCCAAGTTAATGAATTGCTAATGAAATTTAAGGTAAGCCTAGAATAAGATCCTATGTAAACTAAAAAAAAAACCCTTTCCAAAAAAAATGGTGATCAAGGATCCAGTGGATTAGTGACTGAGGTACAGTGTTCTCATCTGTAGATGAGGACCAGCATCTTCCATTCTTTGTACTTTGCAGGGTTGGCTGAGGCTTGTGAACTTGAATGTCTCACATACCCTCATAGGCAGCAACACAGCGCTGTGCAAAAAGCATCCTCTGTGGGCTCAAAAATCTGGGGCCAGACCTAGAGAGACCACATATGAGCTGTGTGATTTGGGTTACATCATATTACCTCTCTGAACCTTATATCTTAATCTATAAACTGATGATTCTATCATCTACTTCAAATGGATTGTTGCAAGAATTGGGTGTGATACAATGAGATCACACACGGTAAGTAAAAGTGCCCAAGCAGAGTGGATGCTTCATGAAGTATCTGGAGGCAGGCAAAGGCAGGGCTGGGGAAAGGGTGAGGACGGTGAGGCATTCACCCCCAGGTGCAAAACTGAAGGGGGCATCAAAACAATCAACCCGTAATCAAGATGAATTCTATTTTAATGCAATAATTTTGAACCAACATTAACACTGCCCCCAAAATCCATGAAGAACAAACTTTTGCAATTTTATATAAAGACAGGACCAAACCGTGCCTGGACTAGGATAAGCAGAGGGAGGTAGACCATGCAGGTACGAGGATGTAGCCTAACTCTACATCAAATGTTGATATTTTATTTACCATGAATTTTCACATTATGTTTGATGTTTAAATATTGCATTAAAAATGATATATCTTGATTACTGACTTTCTCTTTTTTTTTTTTTTTTGCCCTTTTGCCCCTTAAACTTTGCACCCAAGGGAACTGCCTAGTCCCCACCCTGGGTGGAGACCTACTATTTCATTTGCACTAGAAAGTTCCCCTGGCCCAGTGGTTCTCAAACCTAGTGGAGTACATAAGACTCAACCAGGGGAATTAAAAATACAATCATAACAAAAGCAATGCCTACACTCTATCCCCAAACCAATTAATCAGAAGTAGAGAGGCGGTGGTGTGGGCACTTGGTATTTTTAAAAAGTTCTCCAGACTACTTCACACCCACTAAGGTGTCTATAATCAAAAAGAGAGACAGTAACAAGTGCTGGCGACGATGTGAACTGGAAACCTTAAACCCCGCTGGTGGGAATGTAATGTGGCACAGCCGCTGTAGAGCACAGCTTGGCAATGCTTCCAAAACTAAACATAGAGTCACCACATGACCCAGCAATTCCACTAGGAGGGATATGCCAAGGAAATCGAAAACATATGTTCATACAAAAACTAGTACACGAATGAACACAGCACTATTCACAGTCGCCAGAAACTGGAAAGAGCCAAAATGTCCATCGGCTGAGAAATGGATGACAGTGGGCATGGCCATATCATGGAGGACTAGCTGGTCATAAAATAGGACAGAAGCACTGGCGCCTGCTACCATGGGGACGAACTTTGAAAACATTAGGCCAGGGGAAAGGAGCCGGATGCATGGAGCCACATAATACAGGATTCCATTTTGAATAAGCGTCCAGAGTAGGCAAATAGGGAGGGACAGAACGTAGATGAGCAGCCGCCAGGGGCTGGTGGGAGGGAAGGAGGGGGTGCCTGCCAGTGGGCATGGTGTTTCCTCCAGGGCGATGGAGAGTTCTGGAATTAGATTGTGGTGATGGTTACACAAGCCTGCCAATATACTAAAAATCACTGAACTGTATGCTTTAAAGGGGGGGACTTTAGACAATGTGAATTATATCTCAATTTTTAAATAACGTTCCCCATGTGACTCAAACATGTAGCCAAGGGACTCAATATCAATCTTTATAAAATGGGTTCGCTGGCAGTTGGCTCCCTCTCAGCAAGGTTAAAGCTGTGCTAGGGTTCAGATGCAGAGAGCTCCACAGGGCAGGTACAGTGCCACGCAGGGCTGAGACACTTCCCCACTAATCAGGAGGTGCTAGAAGGGAGTGGTTTCCTGCTCTCTGCCTTGTTCCTCTTTGCCCAGGTCAACAGAGATTGGTGCTTAGCTCCGGGGGGAGGGAGGGTCAGGCAGCACCCACACTTTCATTATCAGGAGTTAATGCCTCATTAGTACCCATCTCCCAAGCTGTGGCAAAAGCCGGTTTCAAGCTACATTATGCACAGCAGGAATGATATGGAGGAAAAAAAAAAACCCAAAACATGGGTGCCAAGGAAATGCACGTGAACTAAGAATAGCTTTGGCACTCAGCAGTGCTGTGCAGAAGAAAGGTGAGGAGGTTGCTTTCCCTGACCCAGCAAGTCTGAGATCTCAGCTTCTTTTAAGAGAAAAAGAAAGCACTCCAGTCCACCCAGCAGCTTCCATTATCAGGAGGCATGAAAGGTTGACTAGGAAACCACACCAACTTTGCCGTGTCCAAAAATACAATCAAAGCCTCGCAGCACCTCCTGAGTCCCAGGCAAGGGGCGGCGCTCTGGCTTCCTCCTGTCTTCATGCCGTCCCCATTACCTGGCTGAACATACATGCCTTTGAGGTAGCAACAGCCTTCAGAGGGGAGGAAAAATTCTCCCCCCCCCCCGGCACCCAGCCCCGTGGAAATCCCCTTTGGTACAAAAATAAGCACTGGGTCGGTAATTTTCCTATTTTTTTTTTAAATGTGAGCAAGGTGACTTGGGTGCTAGCTTTGTGCTGAGCAAAGACACCCGGTGATGGCAGATCATTAATGCAGCAGAAACCACCAAGCAGATGCCCTACGGATAGACGGGCTCAAGTCCCCAAATTGTTGGGAATACAGTTCTATTTTGCAGTCGCCTATGAAAACACCCCCACAGAAGTTTCAGTTGGCTTGAGAATATGTCCACCCACACAAAAGGGTTGGCAGTTTGTTGTGCACACCGTGTGTGTGTGTGTGTGTGTGTGTGTGTGCACTCACGCATGCAAACATTCCTATATTACACTCCGCTCGACAACCTGACACCTCTCCTGGGTCGCTTCCTGCAGACTCCAGCCTTCCGCGCACGTCAGCCGCCTGCAACCAGTCCCCCAGCCTGAGGGTTAGGAGACTCAGATGCACTTCCAAAGGGTGATGGATGGTGAACACAGACCCCAGTGGTCAAACCTCCACCTCCTTACCGCCGTCTTAGCACAGAGCCAAATGCAATCACACTTCAAAAGTCCTCCAGTTTCAGAAGGATTTGTGAAGCTCTTCTTTTTCCACCTTCTTGAAGAAAACAGGAGGTTTTTAAGGGGCTGTCTTGTCTCCTGGATTCTTTTTGTTTGGGAAACGTAAATTCTATCTAAAGTAAATCCCTGCTCGGAAGCAGGAAGCAGGATCAGATGACCTCAGGCTCTTCCTTCTGTGTAAACTCTTGTTAAAAGTCCCTCCATTTCAAGTTCCTCAAAAAGCTAAAAATAGAACTACCCTCCAATCCAGCAATCATACTCCGGTATTTTCCCAAAGAATACAAAAACACTACTAATTCAAAGGGATACGTGCATCCCTATATTGGTAGTGACATTACAACAGCCAAATTGGGGAAGAAGCCCAAGTGTCCAGCAACTGATGAATGGATAAAGAAGTTATGATCTAAATACACGATGAAATATTATGCACCCATAAAAAATAAAATCTTGCCATTTGCAACAACATGGACAGACAGTATAAAACTAAGGGAAATAAGACAGGGCAAGACAAATACCATATGATTTTACTCCTATGTGGCATTTAAGAAACAAAACAAATGAGCAAAGGGAAAAAAGACAGAGAGAAGCAAACCAGAAACAGACTGGGAACTATAGAGAACGAACAAATGGTTAGCAGGGGGAGGGAGGGGTGGGCCGGGGGAAATGGGTGATGGGGATTAAGGAGGGCACTTGTGATGAGCACTGGGTATGGTAAGTAAGTGCTGAATTATATATATGGCATACCCGAAACCATTACACGGTATGCTAACTGGAATTCAAATAAAAACTTTTGAAAAATGTCCTCCTTTTCATAGGAACTTGATTCTATGAATCCCAACATCTTGTAAGCGTATTATCTCAACAATTTTTTTAAAAAAATTTTATTTATTTGACAGAAACACAGCCAGAAAGGGAACACAAGCAGGGGGAGTGAGAGAGGGAGAAGCAGGCTTCCTGCTGAGCAGGGAGCCCGATGTGGGACTCGATCCCGGGTCTCTGGGATCATGACCTGAGCCGAAGGCAGTCGCTTAACCAACTGAGCCACCCAGGCATCCCTCTCAATAGTTTTATAAATGTGATTGGTATATCATGGACACTTAGCATGTAATAAAAACATAAAAATCTCTAAACATCCCAAGGCCACATGTCCACCAACTCCCCACCCCCTTGAGACATAATCACAAAATACATTGTAAATGAAGTCCTATGAGAAGTTAAAGCCCAGGCACTAACATCAGAGTGTTTTCTCCAAGGAGACTATGGTTGGCAGAATTCTAAGATGGCCTCATGAACTGTTATGACCTTGTACAAGCCTTACCCTTCATGGGTCAACCTGCTGGCAGAACATGTGACTTGCTTTCTAACTAAAAGAATATGGCAAAGGGGATGGGATGTCCCTCTCGTAATTAGGACTCATTATATAAAAGTCCGACTTAGCAGATTGGAGAGAAAGGCTTCCCTGCTGGTCTTGAAGAAGCAAGCAGCCATGCCGTGAACTGCCTACAGAGATGGCCATATGGTCAGGGAACCATGAGCAACTCCTCGGATGTGAGAGTGGCCTCCAGGCAACAGTCAGCAAGAAGTCGGGGCGCTCCATCACAAAGCTGCAAGGAAATACATTCGGCCAACAACGTGAATGAGCTCAGGAGCAGATTCTTCTCCAGTCTAACTTTCCGAGGAGAATGCAACCCAGCCAGTATCCTAACTATAGCCCAGTGAGGCTGTAAGCACAGGACCCAGCCAAGCCACCCCTGGACCTGTGGCCCATGGAAACTGAGGGGTAATAGATGTGCACTATTGGAAGTCACTAAGTTGGTGATAATTTGCAGGGGGCAATACAAAGCCAATACAGACACCCTTAACTACTTACTCAGAGGTTTACTGACCCTTGCCTAATGTCCAATACAGAGGCTTACGGACTTTAGTCAATACCTCAATTCGAGTGTTTTTTTTTTTTTTTCCTGGACCACAGTGAATAAGAAAAATAATACTAAAAAGGCACGTCCATCAGAAACAGACCCAATATGAAAAAGATGACTCTATGCAAAGGTGCTATAATTAGTCTTTAGCACACTATGGGTTCTCAAAGAACATTTAATGGCTGCATCATAAGAAAGGCAAGACAAACAGAAAATCCACATAAAATGCAAAATAATGACTACCATTTATTGAAAATCCACCATGTGCCAGCCACAGTGCTAGGGACTTTACAAACATATATGTTTCACCTTTGTGGTAGGCATGACAAGTTATCATTGTTATCAATTGGGTTTTTGAGATATCACAAATAGGCAGACCCAACCTACAACTTATAACCCACTGCTTTTCATTATCTTTCGTATCATTAGAACGTGGGTATCATGACCAAACCCATATTTAAGAATGCACCCAACACTGGTGTGCTTGGGTGGCTCAGTCCATTAAGCGTCTAACTCTTGGTTTCAGCTCAGGTCATGATCTCAGGGTCACGGGATCGAGCCCCTTGTTGACTCCACACTTGGCAGGGAGTCTGCTTGGATCTCAGTCTCTCTCTCTCTCTCTCTCTCTCTCTCTCTGTTTCCCTCTGCCCCTCCCCCCAAAACAAATAAGTCAATCTTATTAAAAATAAAAAAGAATATACCCAATACTGATAAGGTATTGAGTCAACTGGTGTTAGACCTTACTATTAACTATGAAAAGCAAATGGGATGGGCCAGCAAGTGAGGTGGACAAGCTCTGGGCTACACCAATGATCAGTCTGGCATAGCGAATTCACATGCCTACAACCCAACAGTGATTCCAGCAAAGACATCTTTTCCCTTCAGTGTGCTTAGAACAAAAAGACAGCAAATCATTAAGAACAAAAGATGGTTTCATCTTCCCCAGCAAGGAACCTATTGGCACAATAAATTCAGAAGCACCAAGGGCTCTTCTCTGTGAAGAGACTATCATCATGACAAATGTTCAAGAAGGAAAGAGCATGCGGGCAGTGGGGGAGGGCGGGGGGGCGCGGCAGGGGTGTCACTGAAGAGGGGAGCCAGAGCTCAGGATGCGGCAAGTGGGTTACACACCCTGGGTGTAAAGTTTAAAGGGTACCAAAAAATTGGGAGGGAAGTGATATTAGGAATATAATAATAAATAAATAAATAAATAAATAAATAAATAAATACACATTAAATATATAATATATATTTGTATTTGCGTTATTGTATTGTAACAAGAAATAAGATGTTTTTCAAAATCTGAATCAATGCAAAAAAAAATTCATGATGAACAAAATATTCAAGTTTTTTATAAAGGCAGCGGTTGACTGTTGGAGTTTCGTGCAAAGGGACTTGTCCCTTTCAGTCGGCCGCAGTTCCAAAACCCACGAGGTGGCCATATCCTCCAGTGGGCAGGTTTACGAGGGTTGACAACAGCATGGAAACAGACCAGACCACGCAGGGCTTTACCTATAGTCATGTATGATTGCAGAGCTTTCACTAACTCTCCCACTTGACTCACGATATGGGCAGATATTTTGATAAATGTGTATAGAGGCGCACATTTTTCCTTCTCCCTCCTGCCCCAATAGGGCTCTGCTCAGCACTAAGAGAAAATGTTAAAACTACCTCTTCCCCAGCCAGCACTGCACGGTCAAGACTCCTATCTTCACAAACACTGAATAGACAAATATAATGAACATAATTTTGAACTCGGCTTGCGAATTTAAAAATTCTGCATGTAATGAAGCCTGTCTATTTTGCTTGCTAAAAGTGAATTTCCAGGAAAGGAAAAAGGGAATCTTCAGTACAAATGTCAAGAGACTCCTATTATAAGATGTTTCTGTTAAGCCAGTCCTGATGGAAAAATTCCTCCAAAGGCTCCACAGATTTTATTTACGGATTTACCATAAACATATCCTGAGCAATACAGAAGAAGAGTCAACCACTGTGTGGAGTCAGATTGCTTGGATTCAAACCCTGACTACCACTTATGAGCTGTGTGACCTTGGCCAAGCTCCTTAACCTCTCTGAGCTGAAAAAAATAGAGGATAATCCTGCTCTCTACTTACAGTGTTGATGTGAGGATTTAATGATACATTTCAAGCATTCTGAACAGAGCCCAGTGCAGAGTGAGCCCCTGACAAGTGTGAGCCATGTGAATCAGGCCAAGAGCTTGGTTTTCGTACTTAATACATATTTATAAAGACATTTTCCTTTGATTTTTCTTTTCAGTTACATTTGTCGCCAGTTCTGATAAAACCATAGTTAAGAAAGACTATAAATAAAGCACATCTAAAAATAAGGGTTTGACTTACATCTTGTGATTCTCTGGGGTCATAAAACAGGACTGGTCAAGAGCTAGGGGGCAGGAAAGTGTGCTTTCTATCCAACAGTGCAGTGGTAAATAGTGTAGGCCTGGAAGAGTTGCCAGACTTGGCAAATAAAACAGAGGACATCTAGTTAAATCTGAATTTCAGATAAGTGAATCGTTTTTTTTAGCATATGTCCCAAAGATTGCATGGAATATCCTTAAACAAAACAAAATCATTGTTTATCTGAAATGCAAATGTAATTGTTCATCTTTCTTGCAAATCTACCTGGGGGGCAAATAGTTCAAATATTCCAGTTTAGCCCCTATAATATCCTTGTAGGTGAATGTGTGTATTCCATATGGCTAGTGATGACCAGGACAATAACCAAAGGTTGCATTTTGCTTGATCCTTTCTGTTGAAGAAGGCAAAAAAATGTTTCTTTGAAATAGATACATTGGGAAAAAAAAGAAACAGTTTGAATTTTTTTTTTCAATATATCTATTTCAAAGAAACTTTTTTTTTTTTTTTTTTTTTTTGGTTTGGTTGGCATGCCAGCCCCTGGCTGAGTGAATATCACAAGCCAGGGAAAATCACTTACAAGGTATAGAAGGAATAGGATAGCAGCCCCTTCCCCAGACCCTGGGGGTTCCCTGACGGGACACCAGCCTCACAGGGGAGCTCCTCCACCGGAGGGGCTGCTTTTGCTATATTCAGCATCTAAATACACTGAATGAGATTGAAATTCAACCGACAGGATTACTGTGGGTGTCCTGTATATATACACATAGTCTCATCTACTTTCAACCAATCACGTGGAGACTGAAATTACAGAAGAATTCACAAGTCCAGCCCATGTCATTCATATTAATGTTTTCTACTCAATGCTCTGCTTAAATGCAACGGTCTTTAAAAAATTAGGAAACAGGATTCCAGCAGCATTGCTTCTAGACACTGGGAGGAGGGAACTATTATTCACATGTATGAAGGAGGAAACATTGTTTAAAGATGTTTAATGGCTCAGCCATGGTCCCAAAGCTGATAAATGGCAGATCCAAAATCAAACCCAGCTCTGTTAAACCCTACAAATGATGCTCTCAGCCCATAGGCCAGGGGTTTTTCCAACCTTACCACCTGCTTAACAACTTCATAACTTTTGCCCCTGCCACTGTTGTTTATTTAAAATTGGTGATTGTTACTTCTTTAAAATTTATGTTCAAGTTAATGCAGACCTATTATCATGACTCATGTTGGCCTTGTCCTACATAATAATATCTGAGAAGCCATCATTTTGATATGTTAATCATGTATTTTCTAATACAAATAAAAGAGACCATGTGACTATTAAAACACAAAATGAGGGAAACAAACCATAAGAGTCTCTTAATCTCAGAAAACAAACTGAGGGTTGCTTGGGGGTGGGAGGGTAGGGATAGGGTGGCTGGGTTATGGAAAAAATAAAAATTAATAAAAAAAATACAAAACGCTTTGCCTACGTGCCACACCCCAGTCCCAAATCCCTGTGTGGACATCAGCGGTCAGGGCACCACATTCTGGAATATTCAGAACTCCAGAATTAGTAAAAGCAGTGCAGGAGGGCAGGTGTTCAGAGGAGGGAGGAGAGAAAGCTGGTGTACTTCCCAGGCTAGGTACCATAGCTATAGCACACAGCTATGAAAAATTATGCAGAACCAAGAACTGCTGTGAATATATTCTCTTCCCAACAAGGACAGTACCCTGTAGCAGAAAAACACATTATGCTGAAGAGCCAGGTGAGGAGGGCTGGAATCACAGCTCTGCCTTATGCCTGGAAATGAGACACGGGGCCATAATAAAAGGAAAATGCTAAATAAAAAACCACAAGATAGGAATCATATGTCTTTCTGAAGAGATTTGGACTAAATAGCACCAAGTTCCCCCTTTGCTGATCTGATCCCATGGTTTTTTTTTAAATTTTATTTATTTATTTGACAGAGAGAGAGAGAAAGCACACAAGTAAGGGGAGAGGGCAGATGGAAAAGCAGACTCCCCACTGAGCAGGGAGCCTGATGCAGGACTTGATCCCAGAATCCTGGGATCATGACATGAGCCGAAGGCAGACACTTAATGAACTAAGCTACCCAGGCAACCCTTGATCCTATGATTTTAGAAGTAGGAAAAAAATACATCAATAAAAAGTAGGGAGATAATAATAATTAGTATAAAAATGGCAATAGGGTGATCATGATCATAGTTAACATTCATTCATTCATTCATTCATTCCACAAATATTTACAAGTATCTACAATATGCCAGACACGGTTCCAGGTGCTGAGAACACATGAATAATATGCATTTAAAAATCACTTGCCAAGGAGTGCCTGGCGTTTCAAGGTCCTGGGACTGAGCCCCACATCAGGCTCCCTGCTCATCGAGAAGCCTGCTTCTCTCTCTCCCTCTGCCTCTTCCCCAGATATGCGATATCTCTCTCTCTCTCTCTCTCTCTCTCTCTCTCTCTCTCTCTCTCTCTCGCACACACACACACACACACACACACATACACACACACACTCACACACACACAAATACATCAATAAAATCTTTAAAAAAAAATCACTTGCCAGGACCCCTGGGTGACTCGGTCCATTAAGCACCTGCCTTTGGCTCAGGTCATGATCCCAAGGTCCTGGGATCGAGCCCTGCATCAGGCCCCCTGCTCAGTGGGGAGTATGTTTCTCCCTCTGCCTCTCCCCCCCGGCTCACTCTCTCTCTCAAAATATTTTTTAAAAGATTAAATAAATAATAATGTAGTGACTCAACACTTCCAGCTTTGAAATCATTATACTGTACACCTGAACTAATGAAACACTAATGTAACACTGTGTGTTAATTACATTAGCATTAAAATTTTTTAAAAACTGGGACACCTGGGTGGCTCAGTTATTAACCATCTGCCTTCAGCTCAGGTCATGATCCTGAGGTCCTGGGATCGAGTCCCACACAGGGCTCCCTGCTCAATGGGAAGCTACTTCTCCCTCTTCTACTCCCCCTGCTTGTGTTCTCTCTCTCGCTGTGTCCCTCTGTCAAATAGATAAATAAAATTAAAAAAAAAATTTTTTTTTAATCACTTGCCTTCACACAGCTTTGACTCTGGGCAGGTATAACTTTGGATGTGTCCACGACTGTCTCACTGACTCCTTACAGCAGTAGGTCTCAAAGTTTAGAGCAAATCACATCCCTTGGAAACCTGGTTAAAACACAGAGCCCTGGGCCCCACTCTAGACTTGCTAATTCAGTAGGTCTGGGGCGGGATCTGAAAATCCGTGTTTCTAACAAGTGCCCAGGCGATGATAATTTATGCTGCAGGTCGAGGACCCTGCCCGGAGAGCCACTGCCCTTCAACAATTTTATGAGATAGAGACTTTTATTTTCCTCACTGGACAGATAGGCTCAGAGAGGCCAATTTACTCCATCAGATCAACACAGGTAGTGACCGAGCAAGATTCACACTTGGTTCTTTCCGACGGCGTCTATGAGCTTGCGATTTGTGTTTGTTTAGGATCAGGAGTTCTGCCACGCTGATTCAGCAGACTGAACAGGTGCACTTTCTTTCAACCAGAATTATAAAACTCAAAGAAACGAGTCCTCCATCCTATGAAGCTGGATGTGCCAGATCTGGGAGCCTGAGACGACACTCGGCAGGCACCTCAGGTGAGATCCGGTCTCCAGGTGAAGGCACAACAGCTGCACCTCTCTCCCAACACCCTCTGCTAACTAATCTGCAGGGCTGGATTGACGTCAGCCCCGATGGAAACTGCTCTCCTGCCCTGACCTGTTTAGAGATTAAGAGAACACAGAACAGAGAGAGAGAGGGAGAGAGGGAATATCAGAAAAACTGAATGGAAAAATCTGCATGCAAACCCATCACCTCTAAGAGGACAAGGTTAAAGTCAGTTGACCTCACAGTATTTAGTCATGAAATGCAAATGAAAAGAAATTAAGGTGATCGGTTTCCAGAAATATCTGGAAGGGGAGTTTTAGCCACATCTTTCTTGCATTTTTTTTAAGTCTCCTTTTTTTCTTCCTGTAAAGATATATAACACTGACTTCATAATCATCCTTCCACTGACCCTCTTTGCCAACTGACTGAGAAGGTATTCAATACAATCACACTACTTGTCTTCTAGAAAGAAAAGAATCAAGTGGAGGACCCTGGTGAGAGCTGGAAAATACTGGAAGATTCAGGTTGGCTAAAAGTGAGGTAGGTGATAATGAGTTCCCAAGAAAGAAGATAATAAGGGAAAAAAAAAAACACAGAGTGGTTGGCAGCAATCAATTTACAGCATG
>PITA01014375.1:24503-53906 GCA_004023965.1 Spilogale gracilis
TTTTGCAAGACTACTTACTGAAGTTTAGCTTTCTTCTGGATTACATTTTTGAATCCGCTGGCATGTTTATGAAGGCAAGGTCGCTCTGCGAGAAAAACAAGCTTTCTAAAGTGTGACCAAATGTGGAAACGCACACCCAACTTCACCTTTAAGAGACATCATCAAGACAAAATATTCCTAAGCAACCGGCCCTGGGGGTAGAACAGCTCCTGAAAGCTGCCCTTTCTACCACCTGGGGGATGTCTGCAGAGTATCTCTTAAGTATGGCAGTGACGCAAACACATCAAGAAGATACTTAATCTTTGCGATATGAATAGAGTTCTGAGGTCAAAGATACTTCGAGGTGCGCTCTGACTCACACAAGAACAGGGGAGGAGGGTAGCGTATGAAGGCGCCCACTACAAACAAAACCTCCTAACACAGCACAGAGAAAAGCTATCTGCTTTGAATAAGTCATACCTGGGTTTCCAAACCAAGGTGCAAGATATTCGTTTGCAGCGGTTCGGGCAATGAGATGGCTGAGTAATGAAATGTCCTATTCGGTTCCTGTATTTCATTCACTGTGGTCTATCACTGTATAGAACACTGAAGCTAAAAGTGCAGGAAACCCGATTTTGCAAGTGAGAAAAGTGAGACATAAAGGAGGGGCAGGACACGCAAAGCCAAAAAGCAAGTTATCCCAGTACCAAGCCTCATACTTGGTCTTGACTCCCAAGACGAATATGCATGGCCTTATACTTGTGGTTTTCAAACTGGGTTCCATTGAGCCCCTCAGGGGTTCCATGCAGAGGCTAGTTAGCAGGATTCTGCTATCCCCAGCAGTTTTAACCTAGCAGCTGTACTTTACCTACTTTATTTGTTGGAGTCTTCATAAACTTCACTTAGGAAAGAGGGGCTGTCCAGCCTGAACAAGAATTGGATATCACTTTCCTACGCCTATGGTTGTCTTTTATAAAACAAATTCCTTCCCTTCTATGTCTAAGTTGCCTGGCATTGTTTACCAAAAGGATGGCAGTAAGGCCTCGCCTCTCCAGGCCCCCTTCCACCGATCTCAACCCAGCTCCTATGTCTTTTGACCAGCTTCAACCTCCAGCACAATTATCTAAGATGCCATTTCCCCAAGTATGGTATGTGCACACCTGGTAATATCAAGGAACACTGCAGCTGGGAGGTGCACAGGGCATTACAAAACCCTGACTCACGTGGAATGAAAGTTGCTTCCTTTTCTAATTCTTTTGCACTTATATCAAGTTCATAGCAAGAAAGTCGCAGTTTAGTGCTATTATACCCTTAACAACTCCCCAGTGGTTCCTAATCTCCTTCTAACCAAGGAACGGCCTCGATGTCCTCATTGTAATAAGAATCCATGCCTTGTAGGACGGCCGTGAGGTTCACACTAGAGATTGCATGAAGAGTGCTCAGCATACCGCCTGACACAGAAGAGTCCATGCCAGCCAAAAGTTCAAATAGGATTTTACTTTGCACTTATGCCTGCATAAGGCTCAGGAAGGCAGTGTTGGATAATGCCCCAGCCCTCAAAGGGCAGGTCCCCAGCCATGGCATTATTTTTTATGGTATCACAATGTAAACTTATGTTGCTTTTTAGGAAAGCGTCAAGATTTCACAAGATCCTTTGAAGAGAACTAGAGAAATGTTCTGAGTACCGTAGGCAGGCCCAGAGCTTTACCTGTATCCTCTTGCTATAGGGCACATGCTATATAGCATTGTGGGAGTCTTAAAAGGAGGTTCCAGAGTGTGTTGCATTGGGAAACCTTTCTTCAAATGTCAGTTTAAAAGGCAGGCATGAGTCTCTAGCATGAAGCACACCATGGTGTGATCTTAAGAAGATAGTGAGCATCTGTGTACTCATCTATGCTGCTTTGTCACTAGCAAAGGGGAAGATATCATCCTCAAAGACCAAAGGGCTCAGTGCCTCCTACAACTGATCATGTATGAAATTCACTACCAGACACCCCTGCCATATAGGCCACAAAGGACCCACTAGAGCAAATGGTTGTAGTACTCACTACTTTGCCTTTAAGATACCATGTGTTTCTAGGCCTCCATGAATCAGTCGTGCCTGATGAACTTCTTTGCATCCTTCAAAACCCAACTGAAGGTTATCTCCTCTATAGTAGACTGTATTATGCATTAGCAAATATTCTCTCTCTTCCTCTCTCGCTCTTTCTCTCTCATACACACACAAGAAGCATAATTCCCTACCTCTCTAAGGATGGACTTGGTTAGGTGACTTGTTGTGATCATGCACACTGAGCTTACACCTGGTTTTGCTTGACCTCCTGTGCTTTGGGATCTGTCATAAGACCCCCCAGCAGCTGCTGTTCCTATAGTCTGGGTCCCAAGGTCCCATGAGAGTCCCATGGAGCAGACTTCAACCCTAACCACAATTTTACAGCACAGCAGCTGCAGTGACTCGCAGCCTAATGAACAAGAAATGAGCATGTTAGAGTAATCTCTGAAGTTGGGGACTATTTGTCACTGCAGCAAAAGCTGACTAATACATTCTCCAAACAAGAACTCCCTCTTCTGCTTCTGAGAGTACGTGAAGGGATCGTCAACCAAGGGCTTCTCATCATATTTAAAATGTTTTTCTTTACAAATCCATGTCCTCATGAGATGTTCCTTGACAACAGGGACCATCTTTCTTATAAGGCATATAGTCAATACACTTGCTGAATACAGTGGAGTACTGAGCAGAGAAATGTCAGGATTCACAGTGATCACAAACTCTCAGAAACTACAGGCATACGCAGCACACACAGGAAAATTTAAAATACTCCCAACACGCTGCTCGGCAAGAAGCTTCTTGGATTCCCTAGTCTACTTCTTAGATGAAGAGGACCACTTGTCCCAAGCCTTGAAGCCAGAAAGGAGCTCCAATTCAAACATCTGATGCCATCTCAAAAGTGAATTGTTAGTCACTGCATCGTGTGTGACAAATGTGTTGATTTTCTAAGTGAAAACATTTAAAGTATATCCCAACTTGCATGATTCTGTTGGGTCTTTCCTTTTTTCTTTTCTTTTCCAAAAGAAGGGGAAACTAAAAAGAATGTGAGTGGCCTCTCCACTTCTAGAAGGGGATGCAGTAAACAAGCGTCTTAGATTTCTGATGCCACTATGTACTGAATATAAAAATTAACTTCTCCAAAGATCTAACAAAGCAGCCACATTGAGTGGGAAAACCTACTTTGCTGGTTTCTGGCTGGTTAGATCCTGAACCTTGCTTAGTGCTGTCTCTTGACCTCCTTGTTAAAATGAAAGGAGAGATTCATATTATTCAAATAATGGTATAGTCTAGGGTTCTGGGAAACACAAAAACATGAACCTGGGACCTTCCGGCCATTTGGAACTCTGGAAACAGCAAAATTGTGCCAGTAGGAAAGGACTGTGTTCTAATGGATACCCTTACGGAAAACTGTAGTTCTGTTTGCCCACAGGGCTTTAAAGTTGTCTGAGAGTTTTGAAAAGATACAGAGGGCTAATAAGGTGAGGGTAAGCCAGGAAAACCAACATAACACATTGTATGTCGATGACCCTGATATATAAAGGGGGAAAAACTACCAAAAATGGTTTAGTGGAGACCTTTGGGTGGTAGGATTATGGGACCGTTCTATACTTCTTCACACTTTTGCATACTGTCTAAATGTTCAACAAGGAATCCAATTTTAAAATATCCTCTAGTAGAGGGGAGGCTCAGCACCCTGGAGGACAGAATTTCCTCTGATCATGGCTCTTTGAATGTTGTATTTCAAGAGAAGAACAAACGGGGGCCCTGGAAAGATAGTGAAATGCCAGCTAGGGAGGCTTACCTAGTTAAAAAAAAAATTCATTGGCAGTCAGTCCCCTCAGGGTAGACACTGTTTCCAGCAGTTCTGAAAACAGTTTGTTCCAAATTAACCTTTTGATGAGAGTCTCCAGTGGCGGGAGGTGAGAGGCCCTACCCGGGGCAGGGGAGCTGGGAATAGAGATGGGGAGCCTGTGACATCTTTGACTAGAAAATGAAGGCATCTCCCAACCCCTCCCCGAGTCAGCTTTGGAAACAGAATGTTTGATCCCCAGGTGACCCCAAAGGAGAAACATCCTGCGATTTGTACAGTGAGTTTCTAGACCAGGACTCCGGGACCTGGTTTCTTTCTGCTGTGAGCGGCTCACAGGTCCCCCAAGGAAGCAGTCGCCATGGCCAAGGGCACAGCCCCCTCCCCTTCTGTGCCTCTGGTCTCCTGAAATCTGTCCATCCTCCAACAGGTAAATTTAGTGTCTCCCCCAAATTCATGTCCCCCTGGGACTTCAGAATGTGACCTTATTTGGAAATAGGATCTTTGCAGATGTAATTAAGGTAAGAATTGAGTGGAGATCGTATTAAATTGGGATGGGTCCTAAATTCAGTGAGAGTGTCCTTATAAGAGACAGAAATAGGACACACAGAGGGAAACAGGTCATGTGAGGACGAAGGGGGACGCTGTAGGAAGGGCGGCCACAAGCCAAGGGAGCCCCCGGGAGCCACAAGAGACACACACACACATCCAAGAAAGGATGGTCCTACAACTTCTAGAAGGAGGTTGGCCCTGCGGACACCTTGGCTGTGAGAGAATATATTTCTATGGTATTGAGCCACGGGTCTGTGGAATTCTGTTTCTGCAGCCCCAGGAAATGAATACAGCTACCCTCCCCCACTGGTCTCTGCCCCTCTGCCCCGCCCCCCTATTGCCTTGCCTCTTGGAACTGGTTCCTACACGTGACCCTCTCCCCTTTCTTCTCTGTTCCTCTTCTCACTCTCAGTGGGGCCAGCGGCTCCAAAAGGGTCCTGAAGGGTCCTGCCCACTTACTGGCTGTGTAGCACTGGACCTATACCATCAGATTTTCAGGGCATCGGATTACCCATCTGCAAACCAGCATTAATGGTATTCTGGGCATGCGCTGTTGTTGGGGGGCGGGGTCAAAGAAGTAATCCTCGCAAAGCATTTCAGCACAACACCTGACTCTACGGAAACAGTCAACTGACTTTACCTATCCTAATTGGTAATGCTTTTAGTCAGCTGCTTATGTACCTCCTGCTGGCGATTCCTCCTCGGTCCATCTGCACAGCCTTGGACAAAAGCAAAACTGAGAGAATAATGAAGGATTCTGGGCTTCCCAGAACTGTGCTGAAAAACTCGCAGTTACTAAATACTAAATCCTAGAAGTGTTACCCCTTCAGAGTTTGCAAACTACTTCCACCGTGTCATCTGTTCGATCCTTGTAATAATTCCGTGAAATAGAAGTCATTATCTCCCTTATATGGGAGGGAAAAAAACAGAAGCTCAGAGTGTTGAATTCAGATTCAACAAACGCTGATTGTGCCCTTTCTGCTGTCTCACAAATCAGATTTGTCCTATCACAAAGGAATGACAAGATCTCTGAGTTCTTGCCCCTTCCCTCTCTGTACCTGTCTCGGTGCCTGGCGAGTGCTTGGTTCTTTGGTGCTTTGACACTGCTTGGATCAAAGTGGCAAGTGGTCCATTTTCATAGGCATAACCTAAATACACTCTGAAGTCAGGGATGGATCTCAAACTGTGGGGAGTTCTGGACCAGCAGAGCATCTCAGGGATTTGAGACCATATAGTGAGAGTCAGCAACATCACATGTCAGCTGGGGTCATCCAAAGCAATTATTGTTGCAGGAACAGCCTAAATCTGCAGTGGATTTTTTTCCTCCCCTAGAATCAAGATTCAGGATCTAACAAGCCCCTGATGGAGCTATTAGGGCAGAGAACTTTGCTGAGATAACCATGCATTCACTCTTTCAATCAATATGCAACTACCTTCTTGTATATACTGCATATGCCCTACCATATGCCCTACCATATGCCCTAACAGGCAGTGGGGAAATGATAGTCACAATGCTGATGTGGCCTCTGATGCTAGGCTGACCACTTTAAATTTACCCTGGGAAACCTAAGGAAAACTGTCCTATCTATGTGTCCATGGATCCTGACAAATTTAGAAGCTTTAGCCTGAGATATATCCGAAAAAGTTTTCCTAGTTTTTCCCCCCAAGACCTGATTCAAATATCTCTTCTTCCTTGAAGCTTCTCCAAGACTTGGATAAGATTAACAATCTCTCGCCTACACACCCAGAACACCCTCCCACCATCTGCCCCAAACCCAGGATTACCAAAACCTTCCCCACCACTAAGCAGACTTTGAAGAAATGGCCAATTTATCACTTTGCCAACTGAACAATTAGCAAATAACTCCACTACCATTTCTTGCTTTTTTTCCCACCAACCCAGGGCCTTCTGATACTATCCATATGAGTGCTCCACAAGCTAGGATGTGCGGAAACAGGAGGGTCCTTGGGTGAATTCTCCCGCGTCTGTCAAAGGTAATTTTTAAAAATGGAACATAGAATATACACCTGCTGAATGGTCTGGATGCCCACTTTATAAACCAGTCCTCCCTGGCAATTTTAATGCCTGTAATTTAGAAGCTTTTGGGTGCCAAGTTGTTTTACTTTAATTATCACAAGCTAATCAAAATAGATAATGAACGCCAACCCCCCCCACCCGCCCAGTGAAGACCAAAGGAAGTCATGCCTACCACTCTCCCTTCCTTGTATTAGAGCAGAACTAAGCCACCAAGGGCACACACACAAGGCTCACCAAAGACAAAACCACCTGTATAAAGAGTAAGCAGAGTCCCATGCAAGTTTTAGTGACTTTCAGTAAAATATCATTTGCTCCAGTGATGTTATCCATTGGAATGTACTGGGCTTGCAAAATAGTTTCTATTTCATTTTTACAAATCTGCCTTATCTCATAATAACATGATGAGGCATCTATAAGCAAAGGACTTTTATATCTAGGTTTCTGGTAGGGTTCTCCATATGGACACTATTGATATCTGGGACCCCAGATAACTTTTATGGGGGGGCCACCCACGCACTACAGGATGTTGGTGAGCAACGCAGCCTCTACTCAACAGATGTTGGTGTTACACCATGTTCCCCCAAACCATAACAACCAAAAATGTCTCCAGACATTGCCAAATGACCTCTGCGAGGGGAGCAAAATCACCCCTGGCTAAGAACTAGTCTTGTGTTGTAGAGACATAAGTGACATTACAATAATGAAGTCTAACATATCCAAAGGCTTTTTTTCCTTTGTAAGAGGAACATTGCTTGGGTTTGAGAAATGCTAAGTGGCTTGGTAGCAGCACCCATGGATGGATGGACCAATGGGTCTATAAGATGATCATTAATACTCTGAATCCTTCGTGTATATGGCCTGTGTTCCATTCTCTCCCCAGCAGCAGAGGGTAAAAACTGGCCACTCACAGGCCACATCCAGCTCACAAAAGTGTTCTTTCCATTTTGTGTTGATTTTCCAACCTTTAAAAATGAGGAGAAACCACAGAAAATCTGAATGTTGTGCTTCTCTTAAAAAAACAACAGAAGATCCAAGAATTCTGAGCCTGCATTCCTACATGGAAATGTCAGCTGGTGCACAATGATGACTTTCCCCAACTTCCTAGTCTGTCCCCTCTCCTCCCCACACCCTCACTCCTTATTATCTTACGCCCAGTCAATAGCCAGTCCATTGGAGGTGGCTTTCTGATTGAAAGAGGAGACTGGGCATTGACTTGAGCTGCCCCATCTGAGTAAGCAAGCCACTGTTACTTCAACTGTATGTTTACTGCAGGGGACTCTGTCTCATTCATTATGATGGCCTCTTTGGCAACAATACGCATTTGAGTGTGCAAACCGAAGCCATACATGATGCCTCATGCGGCATCCTAAAACACACCTGTGACCATACCACTCTCCTGCTCATGAACTTTAACTGGCTCCCAATATCCATCCCACTGAGTATTTAAAGCCCTTGACAATATGGTCCCAGTCTCAATGGCCAACTCTTCCATACTCTCCAACTACAAAGCCTGTACTCCCTTGCCCTGTTTCTTGCTCACTCATCATTCCTTCAACTTTATCATCTCCTGCTGACTATTTACTACTCATCTCAAATATGTCTCTTGTAAACCTTTTCTGTTCCTTCAAACCAGGCATGCTCTTGCCCTGCTTTGAATAATTGCTGTGCTCTAACTGTAGCTTATTGCTAAATGAGTCCCAGAGTCCCCTGGTTACTCAGACCCCAGCAATGAAGAGGCAGTCGGGATTTCTACCTTGGTCCAAAGCACAGGATTATTTTGTATGGCCTTGTGTCTCTTTGTAGCTATCAGCTAGCTGTCTTGAACAGAATAACAGGTAAGAGGAGCTTTCCAGGGAATAGGTCAGATTATCAGCAGCTTTTTTTTTTTTAAGATGTTATGTCTTTATTTGACAGAGATAAGACACAGTAAGAGAGGGAACACAAGCAGCGGAAGTAGGAGAGGGAGAAGCAGGCCTCCTGCTGAGCGGGGAACCCAATGCAGGGCTCAATCCCGGGACCCTGGGATCATGACCTGAGTTGAAGGCAGATGCTTAATGACTGAGCCACCCAGGCACCCTTATCAGCAGCTTTGAACACAATGTGACAGGGGAGCCTGGGTGGCTCAGTCGGTTAAGCATCTGCCTTCAGCTCAGGTCATGATCCCGGGGTTCTGGGATGGAGCCCTACATCGGGCTCCCTGCTCAGCAGGAGACTACTTCTCCCTCCCTTCCCTACTCATGCTTTCTCTATCTCTGTCTCTCTCTCAAATAAATAAATAGAATCTTTAAAATATTAAAAACTAAAAAATAAACACAGTGTGATGGACGGTATATCCTCACGTAGGCCTGTACTAGGCTACCTGTTGCAACACTATGTATAACAACAAGATAATCAGAAATCGCCTAAATGACTTTTAATAGGAAAAATGGTTAAATAAGCTACCTAGCATCCATATTATCGTTGTCATTAGTGCTACTCACTAATTCCTTGTTCATTTCTCATAAAAGACTATTCCTCCCATCGCCTTTAAAGTAAGGCATGGCCATATGACCCGTTCTAGCCAAAGAAACATGAGCAGAAATGATATGCATCATGTCCAAATGGAAACCTTCAAGAGCCAGTGTGGGAACCTCTCCATCTCCTGTTACTGCCTCAGTGATTGCGAGGTTGAAGCCCCTCACTCCCATCAGCCTAGCCTATGAGTGACTGGTCAGTGAAGACAACTGCTGACCTCTACACTGGACACATGAGAGGAAAACACACTTGTGTTTGTTAGGCTACTGAACCTCAAGGGCTGTTTGTTACTGCAGCATATTCTAGCTCATGCTAACTGATACAGATTCTAGAGAATATAATGCGGTCTCTAAAAGATGGGACTAACAATTATAAGCATATTTGCACCTAACAACAAAGCCCCAAAATACATGAAATAAAAACTCACAGAACTGATGGGAGAACCGAACAGTAACAACAGCTGGCTACTCTTTATCCTTTAAATATTTTGATATTTAATAATATTTTAATATTCCACTTTCAATAAATGATAGAAGAACTAGACAAAATCAGCAAGAACAGAGAAGACATGAAAAAGAAGGAATCACAGGAAATGTTACTAAGTGAAAAAAGAGGATTACGGAATGATGTGTATAGTAAATGTGTAAAATATATATTTATACACAAAACAAGGATGTGTATGCAAATACATAGAAAACAGCCTAGAAGGACACACAGCAAACTGCTGATACTAGTTAGTTCAGGGGAACAGGGTACAAGGCCACAGAGCTGGAGTGGTAAAGGATATTTTAGTACTATTTTTAATATTTTAATTTTTAACCAGGTGAATAAGCCATACATTCCATCAACAATGTTTTAATAAATTAGATGAAAGGAAAATAAAGGAGGTCCTATGATCCTGGCTTTGACCCGAAATATATGAAGAAGACCACTCCCTATATTGAAATAAAACAGATCAATAATAGTAATGCATTGGTGCCATTTATTGAGCACTTACTGGAGGCAAGGCAGTAAATCAGCTACTTCGCCTGCATGAACTTGAAACCCCACAAGAGCCCCATGAGAGAGGTGCACTTATGATTTGCAATTTTTAAATAAAGGCATGGCAATTTGGGGAGGTGAAATGCCTTTCCTAAGTTTACATTCTATAATGTAGTCTGTTAACTTTAGTAAGTAAACTCAGTGCTTAGGGTGGAGATGGCAGGTTCCCAGTGGGGCTGGGAACAGCCCAGAATGGGGTGGAAGGGAAGAAGGAAGAGAGCACACAGAGGCAATGTTTCTGAATTTGGGGCCCATCTGGCTTCAGAATGGATTTGCAACAACAGGTAACAAAGCCGTAGGGGGACAAACTTAGAAAATGGTGGACTCACCATATATGGACACCCAACAACCCCCCTCACTGAACTACGTCCACGCGGGTCCTGTTCTCACTCCTGATACTCGTACTGCTTTATTTATCTTTGAGAAGCAGTTCTCAGTGCAGTGGTCGAGCTCAGGGGCCCCGGTGCCTGCTTATGAACCCTGGCTGCTGGTCACTCACTGCATGACTTTAATTTCTTGTTTAACCCCGCTGGGACTCAGTTTCCTCATCTGTAAAATGAGTGTAATAATCAGACCTACCTCCAATGGTTGTTCCAATGATTACATGAGCCAATATACATAAAGTCCTCAGAACAGCACTGGGCACATTAAGTACTAAGTAAGAGCTGGCCGCTACTACTGGTATTCTTAATTGCACCAGGGCCCCCTGTGGTGTCTGACACATGATAAATGCTCAGGAAATATTAAACAAGTTGAATCAGGCTGTCACTGAGACCACACAGGGAGACCCTTATCATAAAGAAACTTTGAGGTGGTTATTAGCACACAGGCTTTGGAGTCAGGAAGTCCTAGATTCTGCCACTTAACAGGCTGTGTGACTCTGGGTAGGTTACTTCACCTCTCTGAGCCTCAGCTTACTTACCTGTAAAATGGATATCCTGGTATTATCTATTCAGAACTGCTGTAAGAACTAAATTCAGTCAATATTAAGCTCTTTGCACCATGCCTAGCACATAGCATATACTCATTAAATGACAGTAATTCTTATCGACAACTAAGTCAATGCACTGGACTCACTTAACCCTCTACCTTTCCTTAATAAATAATGTGATAATGGCATCCGTGGAGAATGCAGAGCTAGTAAAGTAGTCTGAACCTTTGAAAATAACAAGAAGCAATCAGTAAATAGTAGACGTTCTACTTACATATATGAATGCAAGTCCCTGAAGACTTTTGCAAATGTATGTTTGTGTGACAGATATTTATGGAGGCTGTATACTTTTATTTGCCTAGGATTTGATGCACTAAATGTAAACAAAGTATGATAAAGACTCTAATAGAAGCATTCCCCCAGACAGAAGCCAGGGCTCCTTCCCAAGCTCTTTGGAAGCTTAGCTCCTCTGCAGGCATGTTGATGTGGTATATTTAGGCTGCTAATCACGCCCAGAAATGTTCCCACCTATCTGAAGATAGGGCAAACCCAGTGAGTCTCAAATTAGCAACATCCTACAAAATCTCATCAGCCAATCTAAGGCAAATCCTTTAACTTCCGCTCAGAGAAAATTCTGTAAGAAATTCTCCCTAACAGGCTAAAGTTCATGACTCAAATATCAGCTATCAGGACAATGAACCTGGTCAACTTCGGGGGAAAGAAAGCCCAGTTTGCACATATTAGTAGAGCTCCCCAGTTAAAGAAAACCCAGGCAGATCCTATGGTAGGGTGAATAATAGTTACAAATAAAGGACTTGGGGAATTTTGCATGAGGTTGACTTTGTGTAAGTCATTTCTAAAGACTCGGAATTAACAGAGTTCATAGATTTGATGACTACTGTGCAAAGGGCAATGTCTTATTGACAGAGAACCCGTTTCAGAAGAACAGAAATACATCTAAAGGAAAGTAAACAAAAATACTTAGAACTATAAGACCCAGAGTAGAAAATATCTATTCTCACTTGGGGATTCATTCATCTGTCATTAGTAAGCTTCTCCCGTGTATGAGAAACACACACGCATGGTCTCTCCCCTCATGGGGCTTACAACATTGTGGAGATGGAGGAAAAAGAAAATTAATATAAGCAAATCAAATACAATCCATCCTCATTACTCATGGATTTCCTATTGCAGATTTGCCTACTTGCTAAAATGGATTTGTAACCCCAAAATCAATACACAATGGTGTTTTCGGTCATCTAGGGACAAATGCAGAGCAATAAACAATTTGAGTTACCCACTGAGGTCCCACCAAGTGATGCTCTGCCCTCCTGTTTCAGCTCTTTTTCTGTGGTCTACTTAGAACCACAGGTGTTTTTGTTTGGGTTTGTTTGTTTGGGTTTGTTTTTGCTTTGGTTTTGGTGATTTCACTGTTTAAAATGGTTCCCAAGTATAGTGGCGACATGCCGTCTAGTGTTCCTAAGCAAAAGAAGGCTGTGATGTGCCTTATACAGAAAATGTGTATCAAGTGTGAGTACCAGTAGTGTTGGCCATGCATTCAACATTAATGTACATTAAATAAGGTGTCTTTGGGCAGAAATATGTATAAAACAAGGTTATTTATTGATCAGTGGGTGACAACGTGACCAGAGAGTTGCAGGGACCCAGCCCTGTATCCCCTGGAGCAGTGGCTCAGTGCTCATTAATACGTGGTGATTTTATAGAATGTAACTACCGTGAATAATGAGAATCGACTTGAATTCGAATCTATGAATGCAATGAAGCACACGACTAAGCTGAAATAGAACTAAACAGGGGCTGCCCTGCTTTAGATTATTAGAGAATGTAGTGTGTACGACAGTCTAAATGTTGTGTAAGAAAAAGGTAATATTAATTAATATGTTTTAATATATGCATGTATATTTGATTTGTTGATGAAGGCTAAAACTAAAGTTAAATTTAAAACCACAACAAATGAACTCATCTGTATGTCAACTTGGTGATACAACTATACAGATAGTTCTTTTAAAATACAGTGGGCGCCTGGGTGATTCAGTGGGTTAAAGCCTCTGCCTTCGGCTCAGGTCATATCTCAGGGTCCTGGGATCGAGGCCCGCATCAGGCTTTCTGCTCAGTGGGGAGCCTGCTTCCTCCTCTTTCTCTGCCTGCCTCTCTGCCTACTTGTGATCTCTCTCTCTGTAAAATAAGTAAATAAAATCTTTAAAAAACAAAAAACACAGTGTTTTGAGTATATATGTACCTAGCAGGATGTATCCTAATGACAAAAAGAACTATAAAATAATTAATTATAGTAAGTATTATATTAATATTGTATTTAATAGTAATAATATATTATTTTGAAACATACAATTATACTATTATCTTATATTAATATTCTTATTTAATAGTAACAAAATGTCTGTGGTTCCTTGGAAATGCTGCACTTTATGTATTTCCACTATTAACCAGTGTGAATGTGTTTTGTTTATTGTCCTAAAAAAAGAAAAATGAAAGTTCTCTAAGAATAACAGAAGTATCATTGTTTTGAAATATATACAATAAGTATCCAGGTCAATGTACTTAGAAACCAAGGTTCTTAGCTTAAGAGAAATGAGAAAAAATAGAAAATCAAAAGTTAAGGAAAATTATATAATCTTGCATTCAAGTTGAAAATATCATTATATATATTTAAAAAAGAAAATATCATTATGAATTCTTTTTCTAAGAGTCTTCCAACTCTATCTACTGATATGATAACCCAGTAGAAATGCCACAAATGGTGCCCAACTGTGGTTTCTAATACCATTCCCTCCAAAAGGAATCAAGGCTTTCTTCTTCTTCTTCTTCTTCTTCTTCTTCTTTTTAAAGATTCATTCATTTCTTTGAGAAAGAGAGAGAGAATATACAAGTGGGGAGGTGAGAGGGAGAGAGACTCTCAAGCAGGCTCCTCACTGAGTGTGGAGCCTAACATGGGGCTTAATCCCACAAGCCCAAGACCATGACCTGAGCCTAAATCAAGAGTAGGACACTCAGCCCATTGAGCCACCCAGGTGCCCTGGAATCGGGGCTTCTTTTAAGAAATAGCTGATTCCCCAAGTAGGGGGAACAAAATAATCCTGGGACAACTTATTATACCAGAAGGTATGGAAACCATTCAAGACAACAGAGGTCATATCCAAAAAACCTGGGAGATAACTTAAAGGGGCTCCCATTGGCCAAAAATGGGCCATTGGGCCTTCAAAAAGAGTAATGGCTACAATAGGTTGAAACATAACAAGTAAATTTTCTTAATCCATTAACTTATAACAACATTCTTAAAAATCACTGATCATCTTGGGATGTACTAGTATACCAACACTCTATTTGAAAAATTGGTAAGTAAAGGGGAGAGAACAGGCATTTATCCTGTCTTTCCATAGAAACTGCATTTCAGGATAACCATAAAGCTGATATGTAAAAGTTATTTATAGGTAATCTTAGCTTCAAATGCAGGAGGAGTGACAAAATTTGAAAAGCCTCCTACTGAAACCCCTAATGGGAGAAGTGATCTAAATACAGTTGTCGGTGGACGCCAGTCACTGGGTGAAAGACTGTAGGGACACATCATAATGGACAGATCAGACTGAGAACACTTGATCCTTTTGCATCAATCTCAGCATCACTAAGAGAGCAAGATCCAGACATTGTGTGTCTTCTGGTGTGAGCACAACACATACAGGTGATGTATTCTTGCAAAAAGAAAAATAAATAAACAAGCCTGAATCTAATCAATGATCTCTAGATTTAGCTATCATTGGACAGGAAATAGAGAGATACAAAAACAAGGTAAGCTAGACACCAAGGAAGCTCCGAAACCCTACAGGACAAATGACTCCATTTCTTCAACAAGTAAGTGCTGTTGGGAGAAAGGAGGGGGGAACAATGAAGATTCAGAACTTAAGAGACACAGTGAACAAATGCAATGTGACATTGGATTATGAATCCTCATTCAAATCCACCAACTGCAAAAAGACATTTTTAAAACCTCCAAAGAAATTTGGACATGGACTGTGTATTAAATTATATTAATAGGGATGCCTGGGTGGCTCAGTGATTAAGCCTCTGCCATAGGCTCAGGTCATGATCCCGGAGACCCGGGATTGAGGCCCCCATCAGGCTCCCTGCTCGGCGGGAGACCTGCTTCTCCCTCTCTCACTCTCCCTGCTTGTGTTCCCTCTCTCGCTGTGTTTCTCTCTGTCAAAGAAATAAAACTTTTTAAAAAATAAATTATATTAATAAATTAGGTTGGTTTTTTTATTTTGTAAGCTGGGGTAAGAGCTTTTTGTTTATATAAAAGTCCTTATCTGTTTAAGATGCATGCTGAAGTATTTACAGATAAAATCTATAATCTTTGGAGCACCTGGGTGGCTCAGTGGGTTAAGCGACTGCTTTCGGCTCAGGTCATGATCCCAGAGACCCGGGATCGAGTCCCACATCGGGCTCCCTGCTCGGTGGAAGGCCTGCTTCTCTCTCTCTCTCACTCCCCCTGCTTGTGTTCCCTCTCTGGCTGTGTTTCTGTCAAATAAATAAATAAAATCTTTTTTAAAAAAAGTCTATAATCTTTGAGATTTGCTTTAAAATTCTCTCTCTCTCTCTCTCTCACATACACACACACACACACAAGTGGGATGAAGGCAAATGAAACAAGATTGCCCAGTGTTGATTATTGTTAAATCTGGGTGAAACAAACACAAAGTTCATTCTCCCATTTTTTTCTTTTATGCGAAAATTTTCTGTTAAAAAGGACTTCAAAAATAATACATTATCTCCTATTGACCTTACTCCTTAAAGGGGAAGAGAGTTCATGCTGATAATTTTTAATGTGGTATTTTACATAATAATTATAGTATAAGGGCAGCAGCCATAAACCATTCACATTATTACTTCCTGCGTGGAGATACAAGCCTGAGCATTTTACACGTGTTACTTCATGAAATCCTGGCCCTGAGAGGAAGGTCCTGTGATTATCCGTATCCTGCAGATGGAAAAATGGAACACAGACCTGTTCACAGACACACAGCTAATAAACAGCAAATCAGATATTTGAATGCAGGACTGATTCCCAAGCACATGCTTATCTACTCGGCAACATGGCCCAATGTTGCTTTTTCTAAGTAATGGCTGTCTTTTTTTTTTAAGATTTTATTTCTTTATTTGACAGAGAGAGATCACAAGTAGGCAGAGAGGCAGGCAGAGAGAGAGGAGGAAGCAGGCTTCCCGCCGAGCAGAGAGCCTGATGTGGGCCTCGATCCCAGGACCCTGAGATCATGACCTGAGCCCAAGGCAGAGGCTTAATCCACTGAGCCACCCAGGTGCCCAATGGCCACCTTTTGATCTTTGTCATGTACATGTGGAATCATACAACAGAGAAAAGGGAAGAAAAAACAGCTCTGCCCCACCCAGCCTGATTCTCCTCCTGAGGGAACGATGCAAAGCTTCCCTAGCCCGTCATACTTTCTGGAACACAAACGGGAGTTTTGATAAGTGGTTGACAGGGAGGCTATGAGCACCGAATGTCATGTGCATAGCACCCTCAAAGATGACGAACAGTCCATGATTCCTCATTAGCATCTCTCAATTAGGAATCTGGAAGCTGCTGCTTTGGAGGTGAATTATGAGTTGGATTTGCATATGTCAGGGCTGCTTTAGAAGGAGGAGATTGGTTGGTCTCTCCCAGAAGGGAATCTAGCAGAGCTGTTTCCAAGAGCGCTTCCTGGCACCATGGAAGCTCCCCTGAACATCCATTCTTCTCGTCATGTGGTTACAACAACCCCGAGGAGAAATACTGCTCTGGAGCCCCTGGCAGTGAAAACCACAGATGGCCTTGCTCTTGGCAGATGTGGCCCAGTGACCTTCACCACCCACCCTCCCCTTGCAACTTAGAGGCATAATTAAGATCAGAGAAGGCCCCTGGTAAAGGGCCTTTGGGCGGGCGTCCCCAGAGGTGACACGGCATGGTCCATGAAATGGCGCCTCTCAAATCCTGATTCCACCAAGGACTAGCTGTGGAAGAAAACATGGTAATGCGTGGTAAGCGCTCCGCTCAGGGTCTGACACACGGTCAGTGCCAAATAACACCCCCGGTCATTGACGGGTAATGACCTGATCATCGTTCAATTATTACAAAAGAAAAAAGAACCAGGCCCTTCCCAGGCACCCACCAAACACGGTCGATGTCAAAGCAAGGCAATCAATGGATTCCGGTATAAAATCTGTACCGAGAAGTCACTCTGCCCTTCTTTTCTCTCCTGATTATTATTATTATTATTATTATTTACTGTAGTAAAAGGTGCCTAGCATAAAATGTAGCCGTTCTGATTGGAAGCATGTAGTGTGGTGGCGTGAAGGACATTCACACTCTTGTACAGATATCGCGTGGCACCATCTATCTCCAGACCCTTCCATCTTAACAACCTGAAACTCTGTTCCCAGGAAACATTAACTCCCCATTGCCCTGCCCCCAGCCCGGGCACCCATAATTCTACTTTCTGCCTCTATGGACTTATCGTGCTGGCTGTCCCATAGGAAGAGAGGAATAGAGCCCAGATGACCTCTGAACCACATGGGTTTGAGCTGTGTGGGACCGCGTACACATGGATATTTTTTTCCGATAAACACTGTACAGTACTGTCAGTATTTTTCTCTTATGATTTTCACCATAACATTTTCTTTTCTTAACATTTGTTAACATTTGTAACATTTCTTAACATTTCTTAAAATTTGCTGTAAGAATATATAGTATACAGGGGCGCCTGGGTGGCTCAGTCGTTGGGCGTCTACCTTCGGCTCAGGTCATGATCCCAGGGTCCCGGGATCGAGCCCCCCATCAGGCTCCCTGCTCGGCGGGAGGCCTGCTTCTCCCTCTCTCACTCCCCCTGCTTGTGTCCCCTTCTGGCTGTGTTTCTCTCTGTCAAATAAATAAGTAAAATCTTTTTTAAAAAAAGAATACGGTATATAATACATATAGTATTAAAATATGTGTCTGTTGACTTTTTATGTTACTGTAGGGCTTCTACTCAACAAGAGGCTATCAGCACTGAAGTCTGAGGGGAGTCAAAATTTATCAGTGGATTTTCAACTGCATGGGGGGCAGTCAGCTTTCCTAAGCCCTGCGTTGTTCAAGGTCAGCTGTATTTGTCTGTTGGTATCCGATTTATTTAACTTAGCTCAGTGTTTCCTCGGGGCTCCCACATCGTGGCGCTCTCCTGCCCGTGGCTGGCCACCAGCCCACCGCACAAACACACTACCTTTGGTTTATGCATTTGTCCATCAATGGACATTCGGGTTGTTGTCACCTTTTAGCTACTGTGAATGATGTTGCTACAAACAATTGTGTCTAAATATCTGTCCGAGTCTCTGCTTTCAATCCTTTTGGGTATAGACCCAGAAGTAAAATTGCTGGATCATTTGGTAATTCTGTGTTGTTGTTGTTGTTGTTGTTGTTGTTGTTGTTGTTGTTATTGTTTTGGAGGAACCTCCTTATTTCTACTAGCAAACAAAATCAGTCTACTTGTTGAATACTTATAAGCCAGGCACTTGGATTATTTTTTTCCTCATTTAGTCTTCCCGGCAATTGCGATGGGCAATTGTCATCTCAATTTTACAGACGAGAAAATGGACCTCAGGACCTGCTCGAAACTGGGTAGGTGATGTGTCCAACACAAAGCTTAGCAAAGCAAATGCTAAACTCAGATCTAGAAGACTCTGAACCCAACCTTTCCCACCTGGCTGCATTGTCAATGCTAGAAAGGAAGAAAAACACCCATCTTTCTGTTTAAGACACACACAAGTGGCCTTGGGGGTCAAGGGCAGGGATCACATAAATCTGGAAACTCGGTGCCACTCCTGCATGGCTGTGTCATTTCAGGAAAGTCCTTGTCATTACTACACCTCCATCTCTTCATATGTGAAGGGAGAGAACACTTCCAGGAATACGCCCAGAAGAACTGAAAGCAGGTGGGGCTCCTAGGTGGCTCAGTCACTTAAGCGTCTGTCTTTGGCTCAGGTCATGATCCCAGGGTCCTGGGATCGAGTCCTGCATCAGGCACCTTGCCCAAAGGGGAGTCTGCTTCTCCCTCTGCCTGCCGCTCCCTCCGCTTGTGTACTTTCTCTCTCTCCCTCTGGCAAATAAATACATAAAATCTTAAAAAAAAAAAAAAAAGACCTGAGAGCAGGGAGTCAGAGAGATATGTATATGCTCATGCTCGTAACATTATTCTCAAAGCCAGGAAACAGACGCAGCGCAAATAGCCATCAGCAGGTGAGTGCCTAAACAAAATGGGGTCTGTCTGCACAACGGAATAGTATTCAGTCACAAAAAGGAAGGGAGTAACGATTCACACTACAACACTAATGAACCCAGAAAACAGCATGCTACAGGAAATGAGCCAGAGGGACAACTACTGTATGATTTCCCTTATGCAACGTGTCGAGAATGTGCAAGTTCATAAAGATAGAAAGTAGACGGGCGCCTGGGTGGCTCAGTTGGTTAAGCGACTGCCTTCGGCTCAGGTCATGATCCCGGAGACCCAGGATCGAGCCCCACATCGGGCTCCCTGCTCGGCAGGAGGCCTGCTTCTCCTTCTGTCACTCCCCCTGCTTGTGTTCCCTCTCTGGCTGTGTTTCTCTCTGTCAAATAAATAAATAAAATCTTAAAAAAAAAAAAAAAGAAATGCTTTAAAAAAAAAAAAAGATAGAAAGTAAAGGTTACCAGGTGCTGGGGGAGGGAAGAGGAAGGTGCCATCTCATATGGGCACAGGGTTTTGCCCGGGATGACAAAAACGTTTTGGGCATAGCTAGCGGTGATGATTACACCGCATTGCCAATGCACCTCACACCCCTGAATCACACACTTGCAAACAGTTAACGATGATAAACACTTATGTGTATTTTACCACCACAAAAATTGTAATGGAATTAATAACAATGCGTTGTTGAGGATTAAAATGGTGCTTCTCAAACTTTAATGTGCATGCAAATCACCCAGTTGGGTTAAAAACGCAATTCAATGGGTCTGAGCCAGGATCTGAGGCTCGTTCCCTGGTGACACGGAGGCCACCCACCCATGGACGCCGCTTTGGGCAGCCAGGCAGAAACAGCTCAGGTGAGTGCCCAGGATGTAGCAAGAGCCAGGCAAATGAGAGCAAAGGTTCCAAGATTACCACTGAAGTCGATAGAGACTTTCCAAGCAACTTTGTCTTCCCCTGGTAAAATGCTCATTTCAAGAAGAAAGGAGCACATTTTGATCTGCCTCTGAAATTTCATAACCCCTGAGCACATTCTTTTACAGAAGCTGTAAGAGCCTTGCAGAACACAGACTTCAGCGGCTGTGTCTCCCACAATCATCTAAAAACATTTCTCTCTAAGCAGCATATGGATAAAAACACCAAGCCTGAAAAACATTTCCATTTTAAATGATCTCAAGCAAAAAGAAGCAGGCATAACGCAGAGCGTGAACCTCGGACTAGCCCTGTCTACCCTCCATCGTTGGGCAGCCCCCACATACTTTTGAAGACCCCAGAGCTCATTTTCAGACCCCCGTCCCCAGCATCTGCTCAGAGTCTGCAATGGAGAAATACATGGAAATAGGGACCAGGGCTGCCGATATTGACTCAAAAGGGGACCACGTGTCCATGGCTTAGATTCTAGGCACGCTCGTATATCCATCCCTCTTGCAAACCAGGGTATGCCTGCTTGGACTTGGGGCAGAATGTAGAGTCAGGAATGTCAAAATCAGGGGCTCAATTGTCAAGCGTCTGCTTTGGCTCAGGTCATGATCCCAGAGTTCGGGAATGGAGCTCCGCATCAGGCTCCCTGCTCTATGGGGAAGCCTTCTTTTCCCTCTTCCACTCCCCTGCTTGTGTTCCCTCTTTAGCTATGTTTCTGTCAAATAAATAAATAAAATCTTTTTTAAAAATGTCGAAATCATGCTCGCTGAACCTAGAAACAACAGCCCTCCCCTTCCTCCCTTCTCCACCCCTGTCCCCCGCCAAACTGGGGCTGAAAGTCACCCATACATGTCAAGTTCAACACTGCATCCTGTCATTTTGCTTCAGGGGTTTGACCTGCTAAGCGCGACCCCAAACCAGAGGAACAATTCAACTAGAAAACTTTCAATAGAGCAGAGAAGTTGATCCGGAAAAGCGAATACAGCTTATTCTAGACCAGCCGGATGGATCTCTATAGATCTCCTCTACATGCAGCATCTAACACTTACGAGCACTTGTCATAGGCCAGATGCTGAGCCAAGTGCTTCGTGCGTTTTAGCTGATCCTCACAACCCCATGATGAGGTGGGCACCTCACTTTCCTAGGTGGAAATATGGGGAAACTGAGATGCTGAGAAGGTTAAGCCCAAAGTTATGCCTCAAAACTGGAGGAGCCAACACTGTTACCCAAAACTTAACCCTATCTCAAAATGAACATTTTTAAATGTGGTATTATAGGATTGACATATATATGCAGTCAAATTTGAGAATGCCAACTTAGCATAAGCCCATAGGCAAGAGGCTCCTGGGTGGCTCGTTCGGTGAGGGACCGACTCTTGGTTTTGGCTCAGGTTGTGATCTCAGGGTTGTGAGACTGAGCCCCATGTTGGGCTCCATGGTCAGCAGGGAATCTGCTTGAGATTCTCTCTCCCTTTCCCTCTGCCCCTTCTGCTCACGCTCTTTCTCTCTAAAATAAATATATAAATCTTAAAAAAAAAACAAACATAGTCAAAAGACAGAACGAAACGTCCATTCCATCCAATCTGAAAACGTGAGTGATGTCCACACTTTAAAGTACCACTGTTCCTGGTCGTAACATGAAGTGGTTGTCTCAGGGTAGTCGTGAGTGATTGAGAACAATAACATACTTCTCTTGTTATGATCACTTAGTGCAACCAGATTGAACAAATAAAAGAGTATTCAGTTAGATGTGAGTTTCAGATAAACAAAAATAACATTTTAGTATAAGTATGTGCTATGCAATATTTGGGCATACTTATATTGAAAAAATATTCATTATTTATCTGAAATTCAAGTTTAACTGAGCATCCCATCTCTTACCTGGCAACCTGATGGTGAGCAAATGTTAAACATTCCTTAATCCAAAGTAATACCTCCTGGTGGGTCTACAGTCTCCTCGGCACTTTTGAAAACCCCTTCTTTCCCTCAGTTCTCCCTGTACCCTCTGTGGTTCAGTACAATTATGTAATCTGCCCAAGCTAGACAGCGGCAAGAGGGTGGCAGAGTTGGGACTAGGCACCGTGTCCCAGTCCGCCATCCCCTTTTTATCCCAACAAAGAGAGATGGCCCATCTTGGGAGACCAGACATGAGAACACGTTAGAAGCAAACATTTCTTGGTCCTGGAATGGACTAGCAGAGTGGGGCTGTTATGTAAACCCAGCTGACTCTGTGAATGCCGAGTTTAAAGGTCTCTGAAAGACCCAGACATTCCCAGGGTGTGCTTGACACTTGAGATCCCTATGCCCTGCTTAGAATTTCCTGCATTTGCTGGAAACCTGGATTAAGAATTCTGGCTGTATTGGGATGACAGAATCTATTGTTTCCTCCAGCCGAGCTTACTACTTCTTGGATATAACACCCCAGCTTTCCTTTGGAGAACCTCCCTGCTCAGTCCACGGGATCTTGGAAAGAGCTAATCTCCCTCCAGAACTGAACTGCAAGAATGCAGAGCCCTCCTGGCTGCAGGAGCGTAGAAATGAACCAAGTATGACCAGCGGAAAGGATCTCAGTCAGAGTCACCAGAAAAACAGTCATGCCCTTCCCCCGCAGTAGCTAAGGGGACAGAATGTCGGAGTGGCACTTCAAGGACCATCCGGCCACCACAAGGAAGGACACCTGGAGTAAAAGCAATCCAGCAAGAAAGCAGAGCTCCAGGACAGAGAGAAGTGTCCCTGCCTCTGGGTCTTAAGGGTCTTAAGCCCCTGGGTCCAGCCATGCTGAAGCTGGTGCTACCCATGAACTTCCCAGTTGTATAAGCAGAATTCCTACTTTGTGCATAAATAATTTCAGGTATGTTACTGTCTCTTGCAACCAAAAAAGGTCAGGTTAACACAACCAGAAAATACCATCATTTTCTACATCGATCAAAAGCCAAGGTAAACAATGTCTGTATCTGGAAACCCTGACGGCATAAGGACCAGAGTTGATGTCTTGTAACGGTGTTCTCTGGGTGGCAGAGGGTAGCAGCACTCGCCATGAGCGTGGCGTCACGTACAGAATTGTTGAATCACTCTGCTCTATGCCTAAAGCTAGTGCAATATTGTGTGCCAACTATACTCAAAAAACAAACAAAAAAATTAATCTGGAAATCCTGTTTGCTGTCATTTCTAAATATGTCCAAAATGTGACCATGGCTCACCAATCTGGCATGAGCCACCTTCGTCTCTCAGCTAACTGACTCCCCTGTCTGCTTCTACCCTACAGTCTATTCTCAACCACCAGCTAGAACGATAATATTAAAACTCAAGTCAGATTATGTTACTCCTCTGCTCAAAGACCTCCAATATACCTCATTTCACTTAGTAAAACTCTTTATACTAGTCTTACTTCACTGCTTTGTCATGATCCTCAACACTCTACTCCAATCATACAAGCTTCCTGGCTGTTCCTTGAAGGCCTCAGGACCTTTGCATGAGCTGCTGCCTCACCCTGAATGTTCTCTGCCTGCTCTGGATATCTTCACTTGCTCACTTCCTTTAAATCTTTGTTCAGATGTCACCTTTGTTCTGAAGCCTGCTCTACTTTCTTTTTTCTTTCTTTTTTTTCTTTTTTTTTCTTTTTCTTTTTCTCTTCTTTTTTTTTTTTTTTTTTTTTTTTTTTTTTTTTTTTTTTTTTTTTTTTTTTTTTTTTTTTTTTTTTTTTTTTTTTTTTTTTTTTTTTTTTTTTTTTTTTTTTTTTTTTTTTTTTTTTTTTTTTTTTTTTTTTTTTTTTTTTGCTGTAATACTTACTACCTCTGATTAGGTTTCCTTATGCTTCTGTTTATGTATTGTCCACCTCCCCTGACTCGGCACCATGCAGGACTCTTTGCTTGTCTTCCTCAACAGACGTAACCCCTCACACACAACCTAGAACACTGCATGGCACATTGTAGACCCTCAATTCCAGGAAATCATGACCCAGGAAGAGGGAACCAGGCCCAGCAAACAGAAGAGCAGTGGCAGGGAGATGAGCCAAAGCTGGAGCACAGGGGTGGAGTGTCCAAGGACTCTTGCTCCATCGGACTCCCGTTTCCAGGTGGCATCTGGGATCAGCCCACCCTCTGCTGGCCTGGTGTTACCTTTGCAAAGAGCCCCTCGTTCCCATCTTAGCAGACGACTAAGGGCGACTGGCTGTGAGGAAATGTGATTATACACATATGACTGAACAGTAAGGGGGAGAGTCCTCCTCTTAATCTGAGTTAATTTAAGACTGGTCTCATTATCGTTAATCTGATCAAACAATGACCAGCTTCTCAGACCTGTAGCATGCTCCTAATGAATTTTTCATAACTCTGTAGAGACATTTTCTGTTCTGCTGTTAATAATAAACCACAAAGCATGGGATTTTAAATGTATTTCCATTTGACCACCTCCTCCCACCTGGCTTTATTCTCCCTCCCCTCCCCCACTCCTGGCGAGGTCTTGCCCATGTATTATTATTATGGGATGGCCTGTGTTTGTTGTGGTGGTGAAGGATCTGCCTCCACCTTGGGGGGGCCAATAAATTCACGTTATGCTTTCAAATCGTATTTCAGAAATGGAGATCATAGATTAGACTTTTATTCAATTTGGCAAATGAGACTGCTTCGTTTTTCCATAATGAGGAGGAGATGAGGCAGGAAAAGGATGCAAAGGAACCCGGTTTAGAGAAAGGAAAAAAAGAGCTGCCCTATTCCCTCGCCTTCAAACAGGCCTGAAATACTCTATACTCCAGCCACGTTGGGCTCCTTAGTCCCTCAAACATCCCATGATCGTTCTACCTCTAGATGTTTGCATACACTGTCCTTCTGCCGGGAGCAGCCCTTCCTCATCTCTGATTAGTTCTATCATCCTTCAAGTCTTGGCCTAAATATCATATCACTAGAACCATAAGCAAATACTGTGTCCCAGGACCTAGCGCAGTACCTAGTACTCAGCACCCAGCACAGTGCCTGATGTGCAATATACATATTTGTACATTGTGAGCTCCATGGGGACAAGATGCCTTTGTATGTCTAATGCATTTAACACGAAGCGGGAGGGACAGATGGAGGGCGAAGCTAGTCATCCAGCTGCCCTTATAGAGCACACACTGGAAATGACTGAAGACACATCCCAGCACCAGAGCTAGGACTCCTCTCTTGAGCTTCCTTACAGACGCTGTGCCCAGGACACGGTCGTGAT
The DNA here is from genome assembly GCA_004023965.1 of Spilogale gracilis. NCBI lineage: Eukaryota > Metazoa > Chordata > Mammalia > Carnivora > Mephitidae > Spilogale > Spilogale gracilis. The sequence continues at coordinate 49,823 of PITA01014375.1, forward strand.
TGTCTTCGGTGCCAAAGCGTCTTGCTCATTGAGAGCATACCTGAATATTTTTATGTTTTAAATTGATTAAAGTCATTGGGAAATCCAACAGCTATCATGAAGGCTTTACCGCTTGGGGTAAAGAAAAAATAAAGAGACTCATTTGTTTGTAATAAAAACTCTAAGACCAGTTTCCAAGAATGTCTTCAGTAATGCCAGCTGAGGCAGGGAAAGGCAAAGACCTTCCGCTGTGGTTGTTTCAGAAAGCACCGTTGTCTTCTGTGCATGGGTATTTTGATTTGAATTTTAGGGAAATATCTGACTAAGGAATTGTTGGTGTAATAAGAGTTAGCTGGTTATGATTAAAACAGGGTACTTAGTATTTATTAGAAATACACATTGAAATTTTTTGAGGATGCAATATTATGATGGTTGAGGAACTGCTTCAAAATAATCTATGGATGACGGGGGAGGAATTATTGGCGATAATTTGATTTCATTTAATTTGTGTGACAGGCACCTAAGTGTCCATTATACTCTTCTCCCTATTTGCATATAGACGTGAAGTGGGGCGGGGCGGGGGGGGCACAACTCTTACTTTGCCCTCATTGTAGAGTGAAAATCAGCAGAGATCATAAAATCAAGAAGTCAGTGTCATCCGAATTTCTCCAGGCTCAACAGTATGACCTTAATTTTTGCAACCCATAGATGGGTGGCATTGGAAGAAAAACACCTGGAAAACAATCAGCAAACCACTGGTGTTCACAGATTGTTTCAGAGGTTGGTCATCTGTCCCTTAAACACAGACTCGCACGTGTGAAATAAATGGGGGGGTGGGGAATGGTAAGGCTCTGGATCAGGTAACAATGAAACAAATCTGCTTTTTACTTAGTTTTGATTTGGGGGTTCCTTTAGAAAATGGAAACATCCCCCGATATTAGGCCTGAATCCTATCACCAGCAAAGTTGGTATCTGTCGATGGGACACAGGCCCTCTAATGAACCATGGCCCTGATGTCACCTCCCAAGTATCCTACCCCTGGCCTGTCTTTCTTCCCCTTTCCCTTTCCTGTCTGGTCCCAGAAATCAACCAACTGTGTGATTCCCTGAGGCTCAGAAGCCTCATTTATAACACTCACCTCCCTTTCTGATGTCATTTCAGAAAAGATTTCGTCTGACATTAGGCTTCCCTATCAAGGACCTGATTCTAACTCTGTATTTCCTTCAACGAAAAGGGTGCATTTTCAGACACTAGGCTTGTCTCAAGTTTCTCCGCTCATTACAAGTTAACTCACAGATGCAGTAAAGCGACTTCATGTATTTTTTATTAAGTCGCAGATTTACTGGAAACATTTCCCTCTTACAGTTGTCATTCCTGAAGACACAAAGCGACAGACTCTTGTAAACTCTAAGAAGGCTATAAAGGGGGATCTTTCCAAAGGACCAGTGGGCCAGAGAGGTGGAAAATCTTTATGAGCATGCAGGAGTTCTACTTCTCGGTATATTTCCTAAAGAACCAAACAGAAGCCCTTTACAAAGATTTCATTTTGAAAGTAGTTATTAAGGCTGTGTTTATGAGAATAAGAAAAAAAAATAACTCATGAGAGGTGGGCAGCCTTGTGTTCTTTATGCTGGAATGTTACGAATCATTTGAAATACTTTTGATAGGGAGAAACACTGACATCTGAAATCAACTTTGAAAATGAAAAGAAGAGACTACAAAATACATAAACACAGTTATTCTTAAAAGTCACATAAAAGCCCATGTTTGTATGAGGGGAAGCCTAGAAGACTGTAACAAGGTTTTTAACAGTGCTGATCTGTGGGTGGTGGGAGTAGAAGTATGCGCATTATTCTTTGTAATTTGGCACCTATTCTATTTTTCCTATAATGAACATGATTGGCTTTGATGTCTATAAATGTCTTTAAAATGACATTTTTATGTAATGACTTCTATTTCTGAGGTCTGCGTGAACAACTCATGAGCCGGCCTATATGACCTGATGAACGCCCACAAGAGCTCCAGGAAAGCATCACACAGACCGTGACATCCAATCACAGAATGTATGCAAGGAACTTCCGACTCCAGAGTTCCTTAGCGTGTTCCAGCCTGAACCTGGGAACATTTCTTTAGCTTCCAGCCAAGGAAAATCGGTTTACTCCCAAAGTACTCTGACCGCCTTCACCAAACCAACGTGCACAGCAGTATTATTCACAATAGGTACACGGTGGACACGACCCAAATCTCCACTGATGGATGGCCAAACCCATACGAGGGGATTTGATCGCGCCACGAAAAGGGACAAAAGACTGACACATGCTGCTAAAGGATGAGCTTTAAAGATAATATGTTGAGTGAAAAAAGCCAGACAAGGAAGGTTACATGTAGCATCGTTTCATCTACATGAAATTCCCAGAATAGAAGAAAAACATAGCCACAGAAGACTGATTACTGTTTGTCAGGGGACGGAGGGCAGGGACACTGGGACTCACGGCTAACAAGTAGGCATGCGCACACCTCGTTTCGCTGTGTCTCACAGATGTGGGTTTTTACAAATTAGTCGTTTGTAGCAAGCCGAGCTGGTCTACCGGCGCCAGTTTTCCACCAGCGTTTGCTCACTGGGTGTCTCTGTGTCACATTCTTTCAAACATTTTTCATTATCAGTATATTTGTTATCGTGATCTGTGATCTTTGAGGCGATTACTGGAGTTGCGTTGGTGTGCCACAAAACGTGGCCACACAGGACGGCAACTTCATTGCTAAGTGTGTGTCCTCACCGCTCCGCCAGCAACGTTCCCCCATCTCTCACGCTCTCCTCAGACCGCCCCATTCCGTGGGACACAACAATGTTGACCTCAGGCCAGCTCATAACCCTACAGTGGCCTCTAAGTGCCCAAGGAAGAGCTGCCTCTTTACTCATTACTTTAAATCCAGAGCTAGACATGATTAGGCTGAGTGAGGAAGGCGCATCAAAAGCTGACAAGTTGGGCCTCTGGCATCAACCATGAGCCAAGTGGCGGATGCAAAGGAAGAGATCTTGAAGGAAATGAGAAGCCCTACTCCGGGGAACACAGGAGTGCTAAGGAAAGAAAACAGCCTTCTTGCTGATCTGGAGAAAGCCTGTGTGGTCTGCGTGGAAGACCGAACCTGGCAGAACACTCCCTGAAGCCAAGGCTCAACCCAGAGCAAGGCCCTGACTCCCTCCCATTCTCTGAAGGCTGAGAGAGGCGAAGGGGCCGAGACAGGTGAAGGAACCTCTGAAGCTAGCCGAGGCTGGTTCATGAGGTTTAAGGGAAGACGCCATCTCCGTAACAGAGCCGCCTAAGGGGAAGCAGCAGGTGCTCACGTAGAAGCTGCAGCAAGTTCTCCAGGAGATCCAGCCGAGATTACCCCTGATGGTGGCGACACTCAACGACAGATTTTCAGTGTCGATGTAAGAGCGTCCTATCAGAGGAAGATGCCACGGAAGATTCTGGTAGCTAGAGAGAAGTCAGTGCCTGGCTTCCAAGCTGCAAAGGGCAGGCTGACTCTCTTGTGAGGGGCTCATGTGGCTGGTGTCTCTGAGTGGAAGCCGCTTCCTGTTCTGAAAATCCTAGGGCCCTGAAGCATGATGCTGAATCCACTCCACCCGTGCTCCGCAAATGGAACAGCAAAGCCTGGATGATGGCACATCTGTTTACAACAAGACGGCCTGAATATTTCAAGCCAGCTGCTGAGACCCCTGCTCAGAAAAAAAGATTCCTTTCAAACATTCCTGCTCATTGACAATGCACCTGGTCACCCGAGAGCCCTGATGGCATGCAGATGTACGAGATTAATGTTGTTTTCATGTGTGGTAACACAACATCCATTCTGCCGCCTGTGGACCAAGGAGTCGTTTTGACTTTCCAGTCTTATTATTTAAGAAATACACTTTGTGGGGCACCTGGATGGCTCAGTTGGTTGAGCGTCTGGAGTCTTGATCTTGGCTTAGGTCTTGATCTCAGGGTCATGAGTTCAAGCCCTGCACTGTGCTCCTGCTGGGCATGGGACCTATAAGAAAGAAAGAAGAGAGAAGAGAAGAGAAGAGAAGAGAAGAGAAGAGAAGAGAAGAGAAGAGAAGAGA
>PITA01014376.1:0-53818 GCA_004023965.1 Spilogale gracilis
GGATGGATGGATGGATGGACGGATGGATGGATGAACAAAGGCATGAATGAACAAATGAATACTCTCCCACATGCAGAACAAAGGAGAATGTAGGCTTCTGCACAGATCCCTAAGAAGCACTTTCCATCACCAATGGTCCAGCCTGGTTGGAGAAGGGGGAAAGTGGAGGAAGATGGGGCCCCACTCATCCTTGCCCATCCGGAAAGCCAGCTAGACCTCAGAGAGACCTTTTTTAATCTCCAGAGCTGAAATCAAAAGGGCAAAGGGATTAACCTGGGAGATGCAGACCAAGCCTACACGGGCCTTGTCTCCTGGAGGATCTTAGTCAAGTGGAAGAGAACAAGCCCTAGAGCGCCCGGCCCTAAGGAATCAGCCTATAAGCATAAAAAGGGACACAGCACTGGCATGAGCCCCAGTGTGGATGAACCTTGAACACTTTTACTGAGTGGAATAAACACGATACGAAAGACCGCTCTGTGTGTGATTCTGTTTCTATGAAATGTCCAGAACAAGGAGATCCGTGGAGACAGACAGCAGGTGCGTGGTCACCAGGGGCTGAGGAGGGGGATGTGGCATGACTGCTCACAGGTACCGGGTTTCTTTTGGGGGTGACAGGATGTTCTTGAGTGAGGCTGTGGTGATGGCGGCACGGCTCTCAATATACCAAAACCACTGTGCGCTTTAAAGAAGTGAATTGTTTGGTAGGTGAAGTAGATCTCAGTAGCCCTCCGAGAAAGAGAAGAGCCAGCCTACGAGAGCTGGAGTGAAGGGTGAGCTTGGGGCACGGAGCACAGTTGTCATCCGGTCCCCAACCCCCACTCCATGGCACAACTGGGGAAACCGAGGCCCAGTTTTCTCAGTTCATCAGAGACAAAGCCAGGACTAGATCCTTGGGCTCTGGACCTCTCCTCACATATCCCGACACCTCCATGCTCAGAGACGCACGTGGACCCCGCCCCTGGCTCAGGTCTTGCAGTGAGGGTGCAGGGGTCCAAGGGAAACACAGAGTTGCTCCTTGGGTCTCAGTTTCCTCATTCCCAGGGTCTGGGCACCTTGCAGGCAGGGATCATGATCTGCCTCATTCATCAGTGGATTCCCAGAGCCTGGAACCGTGCCTGACACAAAGCAGGTGCTCAGGACATACATGCTGAATGAATCCGTAAAACGGGGGATGCTGTGAGGACTGAATGATGGGACGGAGGCAGGCTCTGGTTCACAGGATGCAGGAGGGGACAGCTGTGGTTGTCACTGTCAGCCCTGTATCTGTCCTCAGAGCACATGGCACAAATGGCAGCAGAGAGGACAGGTCGAGGGGCCATTCAGAGCTACTGATGGCTGGTGACTCATCCACGCCAACTCATTGTGCCAAATGCCTCCCTGCCCCAGGGCCTTTGCTCGTGCCATTTCCTCTGCTGGGGAGGCTTCCCTTCCCCTCCTCACCAGGGCCACCCCTGCCTGACATTCCTGTGGACTCCATCGTCTGCACCTCAGAGAAGCTGTCCTGATCTACCCGGCTTCCTGTCCATGTGTGGCTTTACATGTGTTTGGGTCATCTGATTCTGAGCCGCCCTGCCTGACTTCCACCCCCCCGAGGGGAGAGACTGTCCCGTTCATCCGCCTGCGGCCCAGTGCCTGGCACTTAGCATATGCTCAGTAAATACCTGCAGGGGGGCAGAACTCTCCACTGGGAGCTGTGCGACCTCATGGGGTCCAAGGGGCCACGGACGGGGCCACGGGAGGGCTGTTCCACACCCCGCCCCTCATCCAGGAGCAGCAGGGCAATGGGGGGCCCCAGAAGAGCCCTGTAAGGAGCTAGCCCTGCCAGAATCCACCCCCTGCCCCTATGGACCCCAGTAGAGGAGGGTCCTGGCCTGCACCCTTGGGAGGGGGCAACAGGGAAGGTGTGGTGGGGCCCAGGGCAGGAGACAATGAAAAACAAAGTTCCTCTCTACAGGGAAGAGAGCAGGATGGTGGAGGCTCAGAGTCCGAGGACAGGACGTGAGGGCGCAGGGACTGCAGCGTGTCACCTCGGCACAGTCCTCCACCTTGTGGCGGGAGGGCGGGCGTGAATGGTGAACACTGTGAGGCCCACAGGGAGCCTGAGGCCATGGCTTCGGGTGCCAACCCAGCTGGGGGCTCTCTCACTGTCCCTGCAGGAGCCCGGCCTCCAGACCTGTCCCCACGGCCGCTGACAGCCCCTGACATGCTGCTCCATGCGGGGACACCGGCTGGGGACGCTAGGTGGCAAGGGGACCCCAGCAAACTCGGGCCGAGGATGGCATTCCCACTTACAAGCACCTCTCATTAGTCTTGAAAGAAACAAAATTTCCAGACCAAATAAGGCGTGGACTTCATAGCTGCTGCCTTCACACGATCCCTTTTAAGTGTCCAAATGCAATTACACTTGGAACTTGCGTGGATTCGGCCTCCCCGGCCTCCCCTCCACCCCCTGGCCTCCCCATGTAAACAAGCAGGCCAGCTGGGCCCCAGCTGGCCTGCCCCTGCGAGGAGGGGAGGGTCACTGCCGCTGCCTGCTGCCTGCTCCGGGCTGGGCCTCCCCTCCCGGTCCTGGGCGTGGCCATGAGCTCCAGGATCCTAGAGCCCTCCCCTCACGCTCTCCTTAAAAACAAAGGCCCTGAGGACCAGCTGGACACTGCGGGGAGCAGATCCACTCTGAGATTTGCACTTGGGCCGGGACATAGGGTTCCTCCGTGGGCCGGAAGCCTGGAGCTCCCGGGGCAGGTGCAAGGGAAGCTCTGTTTCTGGGTTCTCTTCCAGATGCCCAGCCCACCCCTAATCTGGGCACCATTTGCACCCAAAGGGAAAGCATTGAGGGGAATTCCCCCGGGCTCCATGAGAAAGTTGGTGCAGGGCAGGGAAGGGCCTTCCCGGGCGACTTCCTGGGCAGCCACTCAGCACCACCACCACACCCACCCTCGCGGCCACCCCTGGGGCTCCTGCACCCCCTTCAGGCTTTGGCTCACTGCCCCAGGCCCCAAGAAGGCTCCCAGGGTAGGGGGGAAGCCTGACTCCTCCCCCACGGAGCAGGCACACAAAGCCCGCCAACTGCACCCCGCCCCCCCTGCTGTGATTTTCCGCTTGCGCCATCTGATTGCTATTAGGGCTGGGAAAAGGGGGTTCCTGGCTCCCTACGCTGCCGGCAGGGGGCCCTGGGCAGATTCTAGGTGGGAAGGGGGATGGGGCGGCCCCTGGGGGGCTTTGCTGACCTGCTGCTCAGCCTACCTCTCAAAAATGCCTGTAACTCCCTCTCCACGGAGCCCTCGCCTTGCTCCCTCCTGGCTTCTCTGTAACAGCCCCTGAATACATTTCCCCTCCCGGGCCTGCACGCCCCAAATGCTCAGTGGGAGCAGAAGGAAGGCACCAAGCAAGTGCACAGCCCAGTGCTCTCTCCAGGGCAGCCCCAGGAGCTGCAGGCTGCAGGACGGAGGGAGATGAACAGCTGGACTCCAGCAGCAGTGCTCCGGCCAACATGACATCACCAGGCGGAGAGATGAGTTCCCAGTGAGGCTGGGGGGGGGGCTCCTGAGCGGGACATTCCTTCCCGAAGCTTCATCCCAGCTCTGGCTCAGCCCCTCCTCCCCTCCTTCCCCCTCCCTCGGGGCCTGGAATTGAGTTTGGGGCGGGTTCTGCTCCCCAAGCCATCTCCTCCGCAGGCAGGCAGGCAAGGGCTGTCCTGACTCTGAGCTCGCCTTTCCCGAGGCTCCAGGCTGTGCTCTGCGTTGGCCTTCTGCCCTGGGGGATCCGTGGCCAGAGGCTGGTGTCGTGCTCCACGAAGGAGAGACCTCGGAAAGTCAGGACAGCTGCAGGTAGCTGGGGGGGTGAGGGGGCCCAGGGGAGGGCTTTCTGGACACCAGGGCTGCAGGGAGAAGGCCAGGCAGGGAGGGAGAACGAGGAGGACGCTGTCAGGGCACTCAGCCCCCAGAAATCACGTGGCTGCGAGCAGGAACCCTAAGGCTCCAGAGAGGACTCGGGCATACTCCCGTGGCTGAGAGTCTCTGTACTGAGTGGCAGTGCCCAACCCCCACACTGTCCTCTACTTCCAACTCCTGCTCTGTCCTCCTGGTGGAGGGGGGGCTCCCCCACTGTCCCTACCCCCACCCGCGCCAGCCATCCAAGTCTGCTTTCTGGAAGGGCGGGAAGGGAACACCCAGCCGGCCACATCCCAAGTGCAGAGAGATGGCTCCCATGTCTGCAGGCGGACTCGCTGCACGACCCCCCTGCACAGCCCCCTGCAGCGGCGCTGGGCTCAGGTACAAGAGGCAGAGCACCTGCGTCCCACCCTGTCCCCCCGCAGATGGCCCCTGATGTCCCCAGATTAGCCTCCTGCAGCAGGGCTATGAGCAGGGGACCCTGGGCCTTGAACGGGAAATGCAGCCTCCCTGGGCTGGGGGGTGGCTGGCAGCAGCTAGGAGGAGAGGGGCTGGGAAGACGGGTTGGGGGCTCGCATGCCAGCCTGACGGTGCCCACCTAGGCCTCCCGGAGGACAGCCTCACCTGTCACCGGCAAGCGTGGAGCTGGGTTGTGGAAGGGTGGGGTGAAAGGGGAGGAGGTGGACAGGTGGCCGGAGCCCTCGGAGGCCTGGCACTTCGGAGGGAGGGTCAGCAGTGCCCAGAGCTGGCAGCTTTCCCCTCCACTGTAGCAGAAGCCAGATCCCAACCTGAGGGGCGCTCGTACACACACACACACACACACACACACACACACACACACACACATCACATCACACACCTGTCTTCTCAGGGCCTATCCGGGGCTCCCTTGGCTTCTCTGTAAGGGGCAGGAGCCCTTCAGACTGCCCACGGCAGGGCAGGACGAGAACCCAGAGACACACTAGGGACACCGACCCAAGAAAGTGATCAGCAGAGGGAGCTGGGGCTGCCCTTGGGGGGCATGTGGGTCCTGGGGGGTCTGGCTTGGCCGAGGTGAAAGGCCGAGGCTGGCCGTCAGGACATCCAGAGGGCCTAGGAGTGGTCTGCAACCAGAAGGACCACCAGGCAGAGTGGAGCATTGTGGGTGGGGGCAAAGGGGACCAGGAAGGACAGGGGGGGTGCAGAGCTTGCAGGCAGCGCAGAGGCCCAGGGCAGCAGGGCCAGTGGCCGGGCTGGAGTCAGGACGATGTACGGAGGGGTGCAGGGCTCTACACACACACTCAGTGGCGCGCAGCAGACACGCCCATGCCCTCCGAGACAAGGCCTCCCACCCGCGGAGAGCGCCTGGGGTGCTGGTGCCGCCCCCGCTGACACGGCATGTCGCGCTGCGGCCCTACGCCAGGCACACTCGCACGCGTCCACACGGCAGGGCGCAGGGCCTGTCCAAGAGAGGGCCCACGGGGCACTCTGAGCCGCCCGGCCGGGAAGGGAGTGAGGCCGCCGCTGGCCACCCCCTCCCACTCGATGACAGGTGCGCCTGCCTGGGTCCCGCCCGGGCTGAGGGTGCCGAGGGACACATGGGCTACCACGGGCCGGGAAGGATTTCTGGGGGAGAAGTCCAGCACTCCCTCCAGGGAGGAGGGCAAGGCCAGCGGCCTGCAGCTCGGCCTCAGTTTCCCACCCACACAGTGGGAGGCTTCGGTGCTTGCCTGCTGGGGTAGGGCTCGGACTGGGGGGCAGGAGTCTGTTTGAAGGGGACCTGCAGCACGTGGACCCAGGAGCTCTACCCGGCCAGGGTGGAGCTGTCTCCATCAGGCAGGGGTGCTCCCCGGGCTGTCACCCCTTCTAGGCCCCTGACCCGCAGTCCTGGCTGAATACAGCTACCCATCCTCCAGCCTAGACGGGGGCCACCGCAGTACCTCCCGGCCGCTCTTCCTCTTGCGAATCTCCCAAGCTGCAGGGGACCCCTGGGCAGGTGGCCACGCCTCCCTGAGCCTCAGAGCCCCCCGCATGGGGGAATGATGATTCCCGCTCCTAGCTGGTCATGAGGACCAAGTTGGGCGATGGCCATTGGCCGGCTGGTGCCGTGTCGAGCTCCTGGCTGGGAGTCGCTGTCCCGGGAGTGATGGTGGTGTCAGGGATCCTGATGGGTGACCAGGCTGTCCTGCCTTGCAGTCACCTATTATGGGAAGACCCGACACCATAGCCTATTACAAACACGGGGCTGACCAAGTGGCTGGGACTGACTGCCAGGAAGCCCTGACCCCCCCCCCCCCCCAAGCCCCTGCCGTGGGCTGTCACAAAGGAAGTGCACAGCAAATGCCTGTGGGCATAACTCTGTCCCCAGAAGCCATCTGGCTCCAGAAATCTCACAGATCAAGCAAGAAGGGGTGAGGAGAGCGGCTTCTCCCCCCACAAGCCACAGTGAGCATCCAGGGTGTGACAAAGGGCTGAATGCGGAGCCCGGGCGGGGGGTGGGGGCCAGTGTGTGCAGACGTGACCCAGCCTGGACCCCGCAGGACAGCCCCCGTGTCCCGCACACAGCCCACCTCTGAGGGAGCCAGGGGCTTGCTTTTCGGCTTTTCCTCTAAGGAGACAACCGTGGGGGCTGGGGACAGGGGTCTGGAAGGTGGGGGGCTTTCTGGGCGGGTGGGGTGGGGACCACCGCTGCCCTGACGCGGCCCCTTCTGCCTTTGCCAGGGGAGGTGTGCGGGCCGGCCCGCGGTGAGCGGAGCCGTGAGAGATCTGGACTCACCAGGCCTGGAGATGGTGGGGAACTGTTCCTGGGAGGCCCACCCTGGCAGCCGGAACAAGGCAAGTGCTGCAGCAGCCGGGGCTCTGGGCACCGCGGGGCCAGGTGTGGCGGGAGAGGCCCATCCTGTCTCAGGACTCACTGGTGGGCGGCAGACCCTCTGGGCTACGTGGCCTGGCACTGCTTCCCCCGGATCGCCACCGTCCTTCCCCAAGCACACCCTGTGCAAGCTGTTTCCACCTTGAGCGGCCTTGTTCCGTCTCTTCCCTGCAGACGGGTGGTCAGCTAGGTCCCATGGCCAGGCCCTGCCAGGAGGCCCTGAGAAGCTGGGTCCAAGGTGGCCCTAAGGTCGTGGGCCCCGCAGAGCACAGCTGGCTCTGGGCCTCCCTTGCCCAGGCTGCTCAAGGCCAGGGTCTGGTAGTCATGGTTTACCTTTAGGCACCAGCCGTGGCCAGGACCCCAACCAGGCATCAGGCCAACCCACCCCTTCTGCCCTTCCCTACTTCTCTGAGCTCCTTGAAAATTCCGGAGTTCCCTTCTAAATCCTGGGCAAAACACTCTCCAAGTTGGAAGGAGCTTTTGAGTTTATCTAGCACAACCTCATCCATATTTGAGGAAACTGAGGCTCACGACAGCGACAGCACGGTAACTTGACGGGGATGAGCCCAGAGGTCGGAACAGAGCCTGACTCTTGCCAGGGCCTGCGGCCCTTGGCCTTCTCCCTTGCTGACCACTGCGGAGCAGCAGACACAAGGGGAAGAAATGCGACCGGCTGGGGAGAAGTCTCCAGAAACCCCCGAGAGAAAAGACAGAGCCCAGGGAGGGGGGCCGGGCTCCAGAACATTTTACAAGGAGGTATGTGGCTGGGGGTGGCGGCACGCCCCGGTGACTCAGCCGGCCCTCCCGCACTGACTGGGAGGAGGGGATTGCAGACTTTTTCCAGCCCGCGAGGCGCTCTGACAGGTCCCTCCTATGGGCTCGTCCAGGCACTGGGTCTGGAGACCGTTGTGCTGTGGCCTGGAGAGCTCAAAGCCAAGAGGAAAGAGCAAGTTAAGGGGTTTGGGGGTTTTCAGACAGACATGCTGAGCCAGTAAATGTGCCTGGTGTGTAGGACCCCCTTAACGGGCTTGCCCTGGCCTCAGTTTCCCCAGAATTTGGCCAACACCTCCAGTCTCTGTTTGCAGACTCCCTTAACAGACGCCCCCCGCCCCGTTATGGGGTATCTGGCAAAGCTGGGGGCCATCTGGAAGGTGGTGGAATGTTCCAGCCTCAAGAACCTTTCCATTTGTTTTCTTTTCGGGAGAGTCACGGGCAATGGGAATGGATTCCCAGCCCCGGACTGGGGGAGGGGTTAGTTGGGGGCCTGTCGGGTTCAGGCTCTGCGGAAGGAGTGCTGGGATGGAGGGCTGTCTGCGGGGCTGAGGGAGGGGAGCGGCAGTCCCTGGGCAGCCCTGGGGCTTGGAATGGGAGGTCAAAATGCCAGCCTGAGGAGAATCCAGCCTGTTGATGTGTGATGTTTGGCCCACACAGTGTTTCTTAAATGTGAACATTTAAAGATCAGGGTAGTTCACGTTACAATCTAGGGTTTTCGGGCTTCTCTGGGGAGGAGGAGCAGGATGACGGCCACTCAGCCCACGGTCCTGTTTCAACTGCCCCCTCCCCACCCCCAGCACCCCCGGCGGGCACAGAGCAGCTGGCCACTTTGCTCAGGGCAGGCACTCTCCAGTTTGCAGCCCCCCACCCAGTGTCTTGCATCTGGCCCAGCTTCCCTCACTCATCCCCAGCCCAGACCCTACAGGCAAGATATTCGGCCCCGCGCCCTGGGTCAGCAGAATGTTCAAGTATCAGAGTGCTTCCCCAGAGACACCCCAAGAGTCTCCGCCTTCCCGAGGGGCCCCAGGCCGCATCCAGATCCCTCATGATCCAGAAACCCAGGGTCACCCCAGCCCTGCAGGGGACTGCTTCTGTGTCCCCGGGTCTCTCCGATCCCACTATGGGGCGGGCTCCCGCTCCAGTTAGATCCAGGGTCCACTTTTTCCCATCAATTATTTTATTCTATTTTTAAAATAAATATGTTTATGTTTTGGTGTGAAAAATGGTAAATGCACAGAAAATTTGCAAGGACAGTGCAGATGCGCGTGTCCTTCACCAGCTGGAAGCCTTCGCCGCCTGTTTTCTGATGCCTCCCCTGACACACTCCTTCCCAGACTCTTGGAAAGTAAATCGCAGGAGCCAAGGCCCCTTTGCCCCTAAATGGCCTGGAGCCTCTGGGAACAAGGGGCTTCCAGTTCAGGGCCGCAGGGCATCCTGCTGCTCAATCTACTGCTGGTGCAGCAGAAGGGACACGGTCGGGACGCACCTTGCCCCATTACCCCCTTAGTCCTTCCCAGCAACGGGAAGGGCCGCCCTAAAACCTAGGCTACGGCATCGCATCTATTGGCCACGGCTCTCCATTCTCCCTCAATCTGGAAAGTTCCTCCGTTGTTCCATACCTTTCATGACACGCACACCTCTGGGCCGGAGTCTCTTCTGACAGGTGGGCAGCCCCGGGCCTTTAACCGGGGCCGCTGGCTGCAGACTCGGGGACACAGAGTGGTGGCGCTGGGAGGGAGCAGGGGTGCCTTCTGCTCTGGTTCCAGCCAGTGATCAGCGGGGACACGGGTGCAGGTGTGGGGGTGCGGGTGGGGCCCCGCCTGCATCACAGGTGTCTCCCCCTCTGCACCGGCCCAGATGTGTCCCGACGTGAGTGAGGCCCCGGAGCTCTACAGCCGCGGCTTCCTGACCATCGAGCAGATCACCATGCTGCCGCCGCCCGCCGTCATGAACTACATCTTCCTGCTCCTCTGCCTGTGCGGCCTGGTGGGCAACGGGCTGGTCCTCTGGTTTTTCGGCTTCTCCATCAAGCGGAGCCCCTTCTCCGTCTACTTCCTGCACCTGGCTGCCGCCGACGTGGGCTACCTCTTCAGCAAGGCTGTGTTCTCCATCCTGAACACGGGCGGCTTCCTGGGCACCTTCGCCGACTACGTCCGCGCCGTGGCCAGGGTCGTGGGGCTCTGCACGTTCGTCGCCGGCGTGAGCCTCCTGCCCGCCGTCAGCTCGGAGCGCTGCCTGTCCGTCATCTTCCCCATCTGGTACTGGCGCCGCCGGCCCAAGCGCCTGTCGGCCGTGGTGTGCACCCTGCTCTGGACCCTGTCGCTCCTGGTCACCGGCATCCACAACTACTTCTGCGTGTTCCTGGCCCAGCGGGCCTCCAGCGGTGCCTGCGGGCCCATGGACGCCTTCCTGGGCATCCTGCTCTTCCTGGTCTTCTGCCCGCTCATGGTGCTGCCCTGCCTGCTGCTCATCCTGCACGTGGAATGCCGGGCCCGGCGGCGCCAGCGCTCTGCCAAGCTCAACCACGTCATCCTGGCTATGGTCTCTGTGTTCCTTGTGTCCTCCATCTACTTGGGGATCGACTGGTTCCTTTTCTGGGTCTTCCAGATCCCGGCCCCCTTCCCTGAGTATGTCACCGACCTGTGCATTTGTATCCACAGCAGCGCCAAGCCCGTCATCTACTTCCTGGCCGGGAGGGACAAGTCCCAGCGGCTGTGGGAGCCTCTCAGGGTGGTCTTCCAGCGGGCTCTGCGGGACGGCGCTGAGCTGGGGGAGGCCGGGGGCGGCACGCCCAACACCGTCACCATGGAGATGCAGTGTCCCTCCGGGAACGCCTCCTGAGAGGCCAGCCCCTGCAGGGTGGTAGGGGCCATGGTGTCCAGAGACCCTCTGCTGTAGGACAGGAGCTGGGCGATTGCCGAGGTGCCCAAGTGCAAGGAGGAAAGTCTGCTTCCTGCCCCTCGTGCCTCCTTCTCCGTGGGCTGGAGGCTCGAGGGGTGGCCAGCTGGGAGACCCCCTGGCCTGGACAGGCTCCCCCAGCCATTCTCCTCCGTGGCCAGAGGCCCATGGTTTGCAAGCGGCCCCCAGGGGGTGGGGCTCCTCCTCCTCCCAGGCTGGTGGGGAAAGGAGAGGAGGGAGGGGTCACCCAGCCCTGTCAGCCTCCTGCCCTTCATTCAAGCCTCCTTGAACATGATGCAGCCGGCACCACCGCCCCTTGGGACGGCAGCTTCGCCCCGGCAGGGCACCTGCTCTCTCCGTTGCACCCCGTCGAGGCAGTATTGGCCAGCCAGCCTGAACGCAATGTGCTACCTGGAACAGGGTTCTGGCTAGCCTGCCTTGTAGTTCCGCCTTTCTGCACCCAGCATCCCCGCCCCAAATCCTTCGGTGACTCTAGTGGGGGAGTTTCCAGTCATGGCCAGCAGCTGGACAGGAAGGGGCCTCGGCAGCTGGGGCAGGTCACTCTCTCCTCTGATTCCATGCGGGCCAGCCCCCGGGCAGCCTCCCAGAACGCAGGTGTCTGCGCAGCTGTGCACCTGGTCCTCGAACCCTTGCCGACTGTCCCGGAGTCTCTGGGCTCCAGCGCCCACCCGGGAGTGGGCACTGGCTCTTCCTGGCCACCCCAGCCCACCTCCAAGCACAGTGGCCCCGTGTAGCCAATGCAAGGTCTATGGAAGACAATAATGTGTATCAATAAACGTTTTATATCGTGCACTGAGCAAGGCTTCCTGCCTCTGTCCTGTCTGTGCCACAGTGAGGAGCCCCTTGATGACGAGCAGCCCAGATGGTGGCCTTCCCATGCTGTGCCCCACCCACCCAGCCTGCTCTGCACTCCAGCATTTGTGCTCCTTTCCCTGCTGGCCCGTCCGCACCTCTGGGGTGCTTCCCTCCCGGCTGGCCCGTCCGCACCTCTGCGGTGCTCCCTCTCTCGGCTGGCCCGTCCGCTGGCAGGGGGTGGGGCTGGCCTCCCTAAGCCTGGCACATGCCCACCTCCCAGCAATAGGCTGGAGCCCCTCCCAGGAGACAGCTCAACTAGGGCCGGGCCAGAGGTCCCCTGACTGCCCCCCTGTCTCCAACCAGTCCCCACAGAGGCCTGTCTTGGGCTCCAGGTGTCCAGCCGGGGATCCCAGCCCCGTTGCAGGGAAGCTCTAGGGGAACCTGCAGAGGTACCAGTGGCCCAGGCTGGGGGCAGGCCCCCGTCTGCAGAAAGCAGGGAGAGGGCAGGGAGGGGGCTGGGAGTGGGCAGGTGCTCGCCTGTGGGCCCACCTGGTGGCTGGCATTCCAGCCACAGATCCTGAACTTACTCTGCCTTACCCTGGTCGTCCCAGAGCAGAGCTGCAGGGCCACCCTGGGGTGGGCTGACCCCTAAGTGTATCTCTTGGTGACCAGTCCCCAGGTGGTGGACTCATTCCTCCTGGCCTCTCCAGGCCTCTGCTCCTGCGCTCCCCCTTTCCAACAGGTCCAGCTGCTCCTCCATCAAGGCCCCTGCTCTACAGAGAAAGGACCCCGGGTGGCTGGAGGCAGGGGAGCTGCAGATGGTGGAGTTTAGGGCGGCTGCTTCCCCCACTCCCAGCCTGGGGCACACGCTCCCCATCCTCACACACTCCCCCCACCCCACTGACCCATTCCCCCACCCTGCAAGCCAGTCCAAGAATCCCAGAAAAGCAGAGTTGGGAGGCCTCACATCTGACACTTCTGGGGACTCAGAGAAGCCAAGTCGGGTCCCAGGGACACATATAAGGGGCAGGACCTGCTCACTGGGAAAGATTCTACCAGCAGGCCTCCAATGCGGTGGAAATACCTCCCAGTCCTGAAGGGAGCCAAGGGGGTCTCTGGGGAGCCACTGCCTTGGAATCAGGGAATCCTAGCCCCTGGGGGCTCCCCTCTTCCTCACGAGTTCCCACCCCAGGCCTCCAGCCCTGAGAATTCTCCCAGCTTGAATGGACCTCCTTGCCTAGACCCAGCGGCAGCAGGTGAGAGGCCCAGCCCAGCGGGCAGCCGGGCAGCCTCACTCACTAAAGGACCTGGAGGTCAGGGAAGGGCTGGAGCCCCAGGGGAACACACATCTGCCCAGGCTTAGTGGGCAGCAGGCTGGGAGGGTGGGGGATGAACTCCAGGATCGGCCCCGCCCAGCCTCTGGATCCTTCTCCAGTGTGGATCCCTACAGCCTTTCCTGGGAGTAAGGCTTCTCCTCGGGCCTTCCAGTTCCCAGCCCCACGGGGATAGCGAGCACACCGGGCCCACACCCCGGGCCCACACCCCGGGCCCGCACCCTGGACCACCTCCCATCTGTGCTAATGGAGGGGCGGGAACAGAAGGGAAGGGCACTCTCCTCCTCCCTCCTTGGGTACTGAGTTATTAAGAGGCCAGGGAGCTGGCTGTGGGGGCGGGGCAGAGGTGCCTCTGCTGTCCCCCACCAAAGGCAGCTCAGCTGGGCCAACCCTGCCTCCCTCTTTCTGGGTGTCCCGGAAAGTCAGGAAGCAGAGAGCCCGGAGCACCACAAATATCCACCCTGGAATTCTCTGGAGTAAGGGGTCTGGCCGCCCTCCCCTGACCACTGCGGGTCAGTCGAATTCAGCAGGTAGGTATGGCCACCCCTACTAAGGCCCTCGTGGGCGGCCGCACCAGGAATGAGCACCTGTCTCCCTGCCCCTCCAGTCATGACTAAGCGCCACTTGCTATCACCACCAGACATGCGGGGCAAGGACCGCGAAGCACAGGCTTGGGCTGTGGGGCCCTGCTTTCTGCGCCCCCCCCACCCCCGCCGCGGCTGTCTGGACAAACACACCCCCGCATGGTGCAGGAGAGAAACAGCGCCAAATGTGGACAGTCAAGAGCAAGCCTCAGGGAGACAGGGGCCCGCCACCCGTAAGCCGTGGGCCCGGGTTCTCGCGCAGACCAGGCACAGGTCTCGGGAGCTGTCCTAAACCCATGGTCCGGCAGGGGACAGGACTAAGTGTCCCTTCTAAGAGGGAACAGGGTAGCCAGGAAGGAGGGAAGAGGAAAGAGCCAACCCCAGCGCAGGGCTCAGGGCACAGCCTGCCATTTGTAGAGGACCTGCTGTGTGTAGTGGGCCCTGGGCTAAAAGCCCCTCGAGCGAAGCTCATTGCTAGCTGGGCTCCCAGGGACAGCCTGCTCCCGCCCAGGCTGGAGTCCCAGTCACAGTCCATGCTACGGTGGCCGCCTGCTCGCCCCGGAGCCCAGGCCGCTGGCCGCTGGGCTCCCACCAGCAAAGCTCCGGCAGCTGGGGCCCGGGGACGCCGTGCGGACCCGGCAGGACAAGCCCATCACAGCCCAAGGGCAGCCCAGACCGGCCTTGTCAGAGCCCACAGTCCATCGCACAGCCCGGCCTTGGGCAGCTGGCAGCGAGGCTGCTGGGCGACGGGCAGGGGACACGTGTTCGGCACACAGCACAGCGCACCGCCTGCGAGCGGAGGCCTCTTCTGTCCTCGTGGCCCGTCCTAGGAAGACCAGATGCAACGGCTCTCGGGCTCCAACCCGCTGCCAGCGGCACGGGTGAGATAATTGAGTTTTCTGCTTGGGGCCAGGATCCTGAAGCCTGAGATCCTTTCACACATGCACTTCTTGGTCCAGAATCCTCTGCCAAGATGCCCCATCCTTCCCTGGAGCCCGGGGACCCACCTAGAAGGTGGGAGGAAGAGGTGGGTCCATTAACAGCCTCTCCTCAGGGGGCAAGAAGCGCAGCCCCAGGAAATGTGTCCTTAAACACGTGGGTGACAAGCCAGGGAGCAACCGAAAGGCATCCAGCCCCGAGTCGGGGCGACTCGGAGTGTGAGCACAGAAGTCAGGTATCCGAGGTCACGCGGGCTGCCCACGAGAGCAGGGCTCAGTTCACAGAACGAGAGCTCACGGACAAGTCGGCACACTGAGTCAGGATGCCCGCACCAAGTTTCCCGGCAATTCCGGAGATGGCTCACCCACTCAAGCACATTTTGTAAAACAAAAATTCTTGTGATTGATTTCATTGTGGTCATGAACCCTTTTACGTGTGGCTGCAGTCTTTGACACACTAGGTGCCCTCGGGAACCCCCCAAACCTGTCTGTGGAATGCTCGCCTTCTCCAAGAACGTTTCCATCACCCCCCCCCAAGAGTTTCCTAGTGCCCCAGCGCGCCCAGCCCCCCACGCTGGACCTGCCCCCAGCCAGGACCGCCTGCTTCCGGGGCAGGTTTGCACAGCAGGTCAGCCAGGACTCTGGGTGACAAGTAACAGAAACCCAGTCTGATCAGCCTCGGGGTGGGCCTGGAGGTTTACTGACTACCCCACCGGGAGCTCCACTAGCGAGTTCCAGCGCGGCACTTCCTTCCCAGTGCTGGCCGTTCCCAGTGCTCCCACCTGAATGTGTGCTCACATTCTGCACTCTCCTTCCCCCCAGAAGACACATCCAAACTCCATTCCAGGGACTGCCTCCCCAGCCCTCCACCCAGGACCCAGGGGCTGTTGGCGTCTCTGTTCCTCCGACCCAGAGATGCGCCCTCCAGGACCGCTATCCTGTGACAGCCACTGCCGCTGTCAGCCCTCAGCATCCCCAGGGATTAACCGCGGTTCTTTAAAATGTCATCCGGCAAAGGGACGAACGGAAGGCACACAGGGCGGGCCACCGCCTCCTCCACTCGGACGGGAAGCGCTGAGGACCGGCCGTGCAGGGCAGGTGCGGCTCAGCCAGTGTGCCTGCAGCCCGGGTCCACCTCCCGACGTCCACGGCCCGAGGTGGGAAGGGGGTCTGCCGGTCCTCGCGGTGTCCCCACCGGGACCCAGCCCAGCGCACCTGTGCGGGCGGCGTTCGCGGCTCGCCTCTTCTGGGTACCGGGTTCCCCTCGGGTTAGGATCCTGGGCGGCAGGTGACAGAAGCCCCACTGAACCGCACGCACGCGCACATGCACACGTGCACTCACACCCTAACAGGGTTGGCTTGTGTCCCGGCCCCTTCCCAGGCCACGTGTTAACTCCTGGGGGTAAGGCGTCCATCACCCCGACTCAGCAAGCCCAGAATAAAAGCCTGGGACAGTCGGAGCTGCTCCTCTATCATGGCGACGCTCCGTGTCCCCTGGAGACACCCAGGAGCTCAGTGGAGCCTCTCTGTCCTCCGTCACTTGTCACTGACACTTTCAGCATCGGAGCTCCACACCTCCTCTCTTCACTCGCATTTCTCTCCAAAGCTGAGGCCGCAGGTCTCCCACGTGGAGCGCTCCTTCACCTCCAAGACGGGGCGGTGAGGGTCAGCACAGCAGCTCCGGGGCCCGGCCACCAGTCAGCCAACGTGTGTGGACGCCGAGCAGCCACCAGGTCCGGCAGGGCACCTAGCATGCCAGGCCACAGCTGTGAGGTTAACCTCCATCCTAACCTGGAGGGGCTCAGTTTTATGAGGAGTGTTTACTTCCCAGGCAGGAAAGGGGGTTCAGCCAACGCGGGTTACAGTCACCAATAGGGGCCAAAATTATGCCCTCCCGCTTGCCTCGAGTGCTGTATCCACATTGTTGAGAGAGGCTGCAAGAGATGCCATGAATTTCAGTGAGCACTTGGATGCTCGGGGGGGGCACCTACACCACAGAGTGCCCCAACTAATAAGCAACCAACTCAGACTTGAAATGGGGTCCTGGAATCCTGGTCCAGGCTCCTTCCTTTCCACCCCTCAGCATGCAGAGGCCTGGGCAGGTCCCTCAGCCGGAGCATCTCTCCGTGCAGACGGCTGGGTAGATATAAGGGCCCTCCCGGCCCACAAGACGCTCTCCTCCCTGCTCGGTCCAAAGAGCTATCTCCCACCTGCTAATGCTCTTGGGTCTCCTTGGCCGTCCCAGATGGCCTTCAGGCAGGGAGGCACAGCCAGGAGAGCACAGGAAGGGCATGAACCCTCTCATACCTCTCTGGCCCCTGCCTTATTCTTATTTCCCTGAAAGGCATCCCGCACCCCGGCTGAGAAGCCCGAGAGGACACACCCAGCCCGGTCCATTAGTACCCAGCCAGCTTCTCCGCAGGCCTCCCACTGGGAGGGGACAGGCGCCTTCCTGTACTTATGCCTCAAGTTCCCCCTCCAGCGTCTCAGAAGGAACACAGTGAAGGTTCTGCGGGCGTCCCAGGGACAGGACTCCTATAAGGCCGGAGTGGGGAGCGGCCAGGGAGAGCTCGGAGCAGCCCTGCAGAGCCGGGAGCAGAGACGAGGCAGGAGCAGCTCGGGGGCCTGGGCAAGGGACCTGCCTCCAGGCCTCGGAACCAAGCAACAGAACTCAGCCACTCTTCCCCAAAGAACCGAGTGTCGCGTCCGGAGCAGGTGAGAGCGGCACGTTTTTACTCTCTGGGTGGAGAAGAGCATGGTGTGGCCACGTTCTGCCGGGTACGACTGGATGGCCGGGGCGGTGCCTCGACTTCTCCGAACTGGCACCTCCCAGATGAAACAGACTCCTGAGGCCTAGCTCACCTCCAGGGGGCCAGCCACAAGGCGAGCCCCCATCAGTGTGACAGCCAGGCGAGGACAAAACGGGGAGCTGAAGGTGTCAGGTGGGCACAACTGAAGAAGACATTCAGTTCATTTTGGAAAAAGCAGCAGGTAATGGGTTTTCATTTCTGTAAAAACATAATGTGGAGACGCACACTAAAAAAACCTTCAAGGGTGTGATCCCACCCTTAACAGTGAGAGGCAGGGAGAAGGCAGAGCAAAACCTATATCCTCTTGACCTTCAGGGCTTTTAAAATAAGATCATTTTACTATCTCATCTAGGTGACCTTTTTAATGTTTAAAGTACAAGAAGAAATGGACAATATTAGCAGGAAATGACACATTTCCCTAAGTTTTCAGGAGGGTAGACGAAAATTCAAACAAGGCTTCAGAGAATAGGAATACCAAAGTTAACTCAACAAATGCTATGTTCTAAACCATCACCGTTCACGTGTCATCACTGGGTCTCGGCTACCTGCAGGCGTGGGGTCAGCGGCGGGAAGGGCATGGAGGGGCTCAAGTCAGATGCCGGCCTGCCCAAGGGGCTCAAAGGCCCAGTGACACAGCAGCCAAGCTCAGCTCGGGGAAGAGTCCAGCAGAGAGAAAGCAGCTGAGGGAGGAGAGGGGGAATCTGTTCTCGGAGGACACTAATCTTATCAGATCAAGACACCCCCCCCCCCCGATCTCATTTCACCTTAAATACTGTCCACAGGCCCATCTGTGAGAGTAGCACCGCGGCTCGGTGCTTCGGCAGATCATTTGAGGGGGTGCCATTCGGTCCATAGCCGCCAGGCG
Organism: Spilogale gracilis; assembly: GCA_004023965.1. Classification (NCBI taxonomy): domain Eukaryota; kingdom Metazoa; phylum Chordata; class Mammalia; order Carnivora; family Mephitidae; genus Spilogale; species Spilogale gracilis. The sequence continues at coordinate 17,761 of PITA01014376.1, forward strand.
GTCCCCTCTCTCTTCAGCCCCCCAAAATCCCTCCTCTCCTTCCTCACTCCCAATATCTGACCCCCTTCTTCTTTCACCGGAAAGGAGGACCCTTCCACCTGGGGTCCCGCACCCTTGACGGTTCCCCGCATCTCGCTTCTCTCCTGGGCGATGTCCAGCTCCCAGCCACCTGCTCGCCCTCCAGCCTCTGTCCCCAGGAGCCACCCCTGAGCCTGTTCCCTCAGACCTCCCTCTGCTGAGCGGCTCCTGTCCTCACTCCCCTGGTCCTCACTTCTCTGCCCTCCCCAGGCCCTGCCGGCTACAACACACCCCTTCACAAGGTCACCTACACCCCGTGACGCCACAGCTGCCTCGTCAGAGCATTTGGGGGTCTCTGCTGCTGAGAGCCACCCCACCTACAACACCCCCCCCCCCCACTGTGAGCTCTAGCCCTCCTGCCTGCCCCGCGGGCCGGGAGCTTGACTACAAAAGCTCCTCTCTCAGCAGCTCTCAGCACCTCTGGGAGTTCCCACCCCGGAAGCTGCTTATCCTTGCTTGTTCATGGCCCCCCCTGAGAGCAGCATCCCTGGGAGGGTCTGGTCGCCCAGGCCCCCGAAAAGCACTGGCCTGGTCGGCCCTCCGTCCCTATCAGCAGGTATCAGGTGACTGTTGAGAAGAAGCACAGGTGCGCTGAGGGCCCCCATCCGGGCTCCCGGGACCCGGACCAGAGCAGGCGGGTCCAGGGGCCACGACGTGCACGCAGAGGTGGGGTGGGGCACCGGACGGGGGGTCAGTCGGCTGCAGGGTGACCTTGTGCGTCCCGCCCCACCCGAGTGGCAGGTGCCCCCCCCGCCCTCCGTCCTGGGCAGGGACCAGTCCCTAGTGGCTCAGGAAGGCAGCGTGCCCAGGGTTCTGCTGGCTGGGGAGCAGGTCCCAGCCCCCTGCGGGGACATCAGCAGACTCTCCACGGGGCCTCTCCCTGCCGCCCGCCCACCCCAACACCTTCCAGCCCCACCCACCACCAGCTCCCCACCTTCTTATGTCCGCCCCTGGAGGATGCGGGACTATTGTCCCTAATGTACACCCCCCCCCACCCGGGACTGTGAGTTCTGTGAGGACCGGCTTTGTCCCGGCCATCGCTGTACACGGATCACGTGTGCGTGTGCGCTGTGCTGCCGCGTGTGGACAGGTGTTACCTGCATGTCTGTGCTGCTGGCTAGCCTCGGGTCACACACACGGCACGATCCATGTATCTGGCAAACAGTAGGAGTCTCATAAATGTTACCTAAGCGTCTGTGGATCCTGCAGGAGGGACCCGACTGTGACGACAGGGCACCTACGGAGGCTGTGTGGGCCATGGTCCCACGCTCCCACTGTGGATGCAAAGAAGTGGGGGGGAAACATAATCTCCTCTCCAGGTGCCACACGGGAATTTGCAGCTAGAGCGACGCTGATGGCCCAGAGAATATCAGACGGGGTACGGGCGCCAGGAGCCAGGGCTTAAGTGGGGCGGGGGTGAGGAGGGGCTGTGGGGCTGGAAAGTACCTTGGAGCTGGAGCTTGAGCAGAGGAGACTCCACGAGGCCAGAGCCCAGGAGGTCCCTGCTGCTTAGAGCAGCAGCTCTCCACACGGAATGCCATCAGGAGCTTCTCCCTGCCTGAGGCTTGGGGGGAGCTGTGTCTGAGCAGAGTCAGACACCGGTTTCAGAAACTAAAGCCCCAGATTTGCAGCACTCACAGGTACAGAGTCCAAATTTACAAGTACCTGCATGATGCCTCCTCTCCCAGCCATGAGCCCCATCGCAAACCTGCTCCTGGACCAGTGACATCCTGTGAGCACCAGCAGAAGCCAGGGCTGGATCCTGGTAGCAAATCTAAGTATTGAAAGTGAAGAGGACGGGGGTGCCTGGGTGGCTCAGTCAGTGAAGGGTCTGCTTTAGGTTCAGGTCATGATCCCAGTGTCCAGAGACTGAGCCCTGCGTCGGGCTCCCAGCACAGCTGGGAGTCCACTTCTCCCTCTCCCTCTGCCTCTCTGCCTGGCGCTCTTGCGCTCTCTCTCTCATAAAGAATATAAAAAATAAAATGAAGAGGGCCACGACATAAAAGGTACACTTGACAGGGACACCATGGTCATCTTGGATTTGTGCCCACTTAACAAAGATTCCAAAAGCTGAAGAGAAAATAACAAAGCTATTGTGGCAGATAAAAACATTTATCGTGCTATGAAATATATTTCTAACTAATTGATGGAAATTTGAATTTTAAATATTTCCAGTGGTTTTTGATGTTAAAATATTTAGGCATGAACAACAACAAACTTAGGAAACAACTAAAGAAATACTTATGAGTACGTCTACGGCCCAAAATACCCATTAGGAAAAGAAGAACGTATGACAGCTGCCTAATAGTTCCACACAAAAAGCTAAAAAAAACAATCATAAGGTAAATCCAAAGAAAGTAAAAGAAATAAAAGCATCAATTAAGAAAACTGGAGGCAGGGGCGCCTGGGTGGCTCAGTCAGGTAAGCATCTACCTTTGGCTCAGTTCATGATCCCAGGGGACCTGGGTCTGAGTCGCACATTGGGCACACTGCCTGCTTCTCTCTCTCCTCCCTGCTCACGCTCTCTCTCTCTTTCTCTCTCAAATCAATAAATGAAATATTTTTTAAAAAAAAGAAAATGGGAAGCAAAGAAATAGTAGAGATGCTTTTTAAAAAGTTCTCACAAAACCAAGCCTCTAGCAAACTGATTTTTTAAAAATGAAGTAAATGCACAAATTTAAAATGACAGATTGAATTAGGGCTTTAAAAATTATACAAAATGTTGTGTAGAGTATTTAGAGTATTATATCAATAAATGTGAAACCATAAGCATAATTTTCCCGAAAAATAATACTCCCCACTCTAACCCAAGAAGAGATACAAAATATGAATTAACCTATTACATTAAATAAGTTGCACTTGTAATTTTCTTTTTACAAAGCCATGCCTATCCCCTAACGATCACATAAAAATAACCTGACCAGATGGTTTTACCTTCTGCCAAATCTTCAAAGAAAGATAATCCTTACATGCTACAAATTGTTCCAAAGGGTAGAGAAAAAAAGGCAATCTCTCCAAGTCATTTTATGAAACCAGTATAATATTACAGCTTTGAAATTAAAAGCAGACAAAGATAGTACCAGAGGGGAAAATTTCACTTAGGAACATGGGGGAAAATATTCTAAGTAAAATCAGGATACCTGGGGGGCAGGGAGAGTGACCAGAGAAAACTAGAAATGGTCCATCCTAGAAATGTAAGGATGATAAACACCAGAAAACTTAACACTATATACCTACCACACAAATAGACACAGGGAAGAAAAAGAGAAAGTGATTAAGTAGATGCAGAGAAGCAATTGTGATAAATTCCATCATTTATGATAAAAACTCCCAGACGACGGGGAAGAGAACTTCCCCACCCTGATGAAAGATAATACCACAAACTCAGAGTAACCATCACATCCAGTAGAGAAACTTTAAGATCAGGGAGAAGATAAACATGCCTGATTCCAGGCATTGCTCAGCAGATTGCTAGGTGTTCTGGGCTATGCTATAAGACATGAAAAAGAAATTAGAGGGATGAGGATAACGGCAAAGAAAATCAAAATGGTCAACAGAAAAGTGAATAGGTATAGTCCATTAAATCAGGACATCTGCCTGATTAATAAAAACTACAAGAATCAACAGTTCCTCCACACCAGCAATGATCAGAGGAAAATAGAGCAGAGGCATTTCTGTCTCTAGCCACAGGGGAGGAGCTGGTACTGGACCAGCCCTGCCACCGTCAACACCCAGAAAACTGGAGAAAACAGAAGACTCAACTGTTCAGATATTGGACAAGATATTGGACAGGAGTGAGAACTCTGAGACAAGGGATATAGAAGAGGTGAGCCCCATGATCACCCCAGCACCTGGAGGTGCTCTCTGGACAGGGGCACAGAAGTGGGGAAAACCCGGCAGAGCTCTGTGGTCTCCCCGAAGGATGCAACTTGGTGAAAAGTACTGAGTGGCTGTCAGCCACACAACGCCCAGAGCTCACATACGTATTTTAAACACACATGCCCACGAAAACAGTATGTAGAAACAGAGAAGCCAGAAGAGAGTTTAGAGTCCCATGTGTAAATGGAAACTTGATAAGTCAACAGGGAAAAGAAAGCCTTTGGTAAAAGTCAATACTTCCTCATGATTAAAAAAAAAAAAAAAAAAACCTCAAAACACAAGAGAGCCTCTCAACTCGAGAAAAGGGAGTCTAGAACAACTCTGGGTATGATGCAGTGGGGTTGGCAGAGTCAGCGGGGTGGGAGCCAGGGAAGCCCGGAATGGGTCAAGCCTCCTGGTGGTTTCTTGTAAAGAGAACCCAGGTGAGGGCCCCATAGCAGGACAGTGGGGGTGTGGGGCCCCAAGAAGTCCCTTGGGGCCTGAGGCCCCAGCAACACAGAACCTCAGGCTGGTCCATATTCTTTCCACAGGATGAACCAGACTCCGCAGCATGCCTGGATCCCAGTAATGGCTGAAAACGTATTGCTGGAAAACATACCGGAGACAGGTCCCGAGGTGCTGAGCTACGTGGCCACAGTCATCTGCGTGTGTGGCATGATGGGCAACGGCCTGGTGGTCTGGCTGCTGAGCTGCCAGGGGCAGAGGACCCCCTTCTGCACGTACGTCCTCCACCTGGCCACGGCTGACTTCCTCTTCCTCCTCTGCACAGCCGTCACACTCTATCTAGACCCCACCGTGCTGGCCCACGAGGTGATGGAGAGGGTGAGGTTCTTCCCCTACACCGCGAGTCTGAGCCTCCTCACGGCCATCAGCACACAGCGCTGCCTGTCTGTCCTCTTCCCCATCTGGTACAAGTGTCACCGGCCCCCGTACCTGTCCACCGTGGTGTGTGCCCTGCTCTGGGCGCTGTCCCTCCTAATGAACCTGCTGGCCTCACTCTTCTGCAGCAAGTCCTGGTTCGGTGTGCAAAAGCACTGTTACACGGTGGACTCCATCTTGAGCTTCCTCATTATGGGGGTCTTCACCTCAGTGATGACCCTGTCCAGCATGACCCTCTTCGTGCGGGTGCAGAGGAGCTCACAGCGGTGGGGGCGGCAGCAGCCCAGGCGGCTGTACGTGGTCATTCTGGCATCTGTCTCGGTGTTCCTCATCTGCGCCCTGCCCCTCGGCATCAGCTGGTACTTCCTCTACTGGCTGGACACGCCCCAGGAGCAGAAGACTCTTTTCCACCACGTGGCATGCCTCTCCTCGGCCCTGAGCAGTAGTGCCAATCCCGTCATCTACTTCGTGGTGGGCAGCCAGGGATGCCGGGGCCTGCAGGAGCCCCTGGGGGCCGTGCTCCGCAGAGCACTGAGGGAGGAGTCTGAGGGGGAGGGGAGGGAGACACCGTCCACCAGCACCAACGAGCTGGGGGCCTGAGTGCCTGGGCGCCCCCCAGATCTGCATGCCCGCCCTGCCCAGTGCCTGCCTACTGTTAACAGCCCGAAAGCCTTGCCTCTCACCCTGTGGGGTCCCTTTCTTCTATGCCAAAGCCCCCCAGGGTTCAGCCCCCCAGGGCTCACAGTGGGACTCAGCTGGTAAGACGAGATGCAATTTGTGTACTCCTGGGTGTAAGAGGGCTCACAGTCACTTTGAGACCTGGCCTCCGGAACGCGGATTCTCTTCCCAATCTCTGCAGGTGGGTAGCCTGCTTCCGTCGGAATGGGAAAGCACATTCTCCCAGTCTCCTCCTCTCCCTCCAAGGCCATCTTTGTCCAAGAGGCAGGGTGTGGCTCCTGTGACCTGCGGCCTGACGCTGGTCCTTGGGCACGTGCTGGTGGCATCAGCTGGCCACCAGAGGGATGACCCTGGTCTGCCCTCCTCCAGTACCCTGCTGACCTCCCTCCGTGACTCACTGCAGTCCTCGGCCAGCCCGTGTCCATCGCTGACCGAACTCTCACTGCCGTAAGCCGAGAGACAGCCTCCCACATGGCCCAGGCCAGCGCTTGAGCCCCGGCCTTCGCCTTGGGGTCGCCGTAGCCACCATGCCCGGCAACCATGGCGGGTCTGTTCGCTTTGCTCCAGGAGGCTGCCCTGGAACCAGGAGAGCCCCTGCCCGGGCTCTGTGGGATGCAAAATGGACCTTGATGGGACAGGGGAAGCCTACAGAGCGTCTGTACCCCACGGACTGCCCCTTCCTCGACTTGCTGAAAACACTTCCCCCTCTGGGGCCAATGCCTAGGGAGGGAAACCTTGGGACACACATCACCTCTCTTTTCTTCCCACGTTCTCCTGGGTCCAGAACAAGGAGCCGTTAATTTGAAAGTGAGAACTGAATTTAACCAGAAGTAATTCATCAGGAAGAAGGGATCATTGTGGAATAGAAGAAATCAAGAGCCTGCTGGATTTCTGATGATCCAGTTACCGAAGAGGGATGCATCCTGTAACACACCGGGAAATACTCACACTTTGTGCCCATTTGGCATCAAGGAACGCAGCTTAAAATCCCAAGTCACCACTGTGCCAAGGGCATCAGTGAGCGTCATCAATTCAAAGAGTATTTCAGATTGATCACCGTACACGACAGCTGGAAGTGGGGCGCCCGGGGGGGCTCAGTCGTTAAGCGTCTGCCTTGGGCTCGGGTCCTGATCCCGGGGTCCTGGGATGGAGCCCCACTTTACCCTCTGCTCAGGGGGAACTGCTTCTCCCTCTCCCTATGCCTGCTGCTCCCCTTGTTGTGCTCATTCTCTATTAAATCAATAAAATATTTTGGAAAAAAGGCATGAAAAACTGGACAGAGATCTTCCCAGAGTTGATACTAGTCCTAAAAACGTGTAGATCTTACTGAGATTACCAAGAATGGATTGTGAAGGGTGTCGGGCTGCTCAGCTAAACGTCTGCCTTCAGCTCAAGTCACGACTGATCCCAGGGTCCTGGGACTGAGTCCCACGCCGGGCTCCCCACTCAGTGGGGAGTCTGCGCCTCCCTCCGCCTCCACCCTTCCTCCCTGCTCATGGCTCGCTCCTCTCGCGCTCTCTCAATTAAGTAAATAAAATCTTAAAAAAAAAATTGGGTTGTGAAGCTAAGTAACATCTTTAAACTATTTATAATACAACACAATTTTTGATCAACCATGCTAAAAAAAAAGATTGTATTATCCCTCAGTTCTCTTTATGGAAAATATTCAAAACTGTTACATATGAATAAGCATCAAAGAGTGTACAGCAAGAATGGCAGAAAAAAATATTGCAGAGGTTTTCCTGTATTTTGCATTATTTGTGGTATTTGTCGCTTCTAAAAATCTGCAATTTGTTGTGATTTCTTGTACATTCTAAATAAATACTCATCATCATATGTAACTTTGTATTTATGATTTTGTTTTCTTTTTCTTAAGAAGCATCTCTCTCTTGTTGATAGGTTGGTCCCCACAGAATCTGTCCTTGGGTGGAGGACAGAGGAATTACCAAACTCCAGGACGGTCGGCGACCCAGGGGACTGACCACTGAGCCATAGTCATCCCCGAGTAGGAGGAGCCCCAGGACCACAGGGAAGGGGTTGCTTCCGACAGCCCTGGGATGCCTCTCATGAGCAGAATGACAAATCTCTAATGTCTTTTGAGATTAGGACTGAAATTCAGGGACTCCCTATGATACTATGGGAAGAGATCTGTGATTGTTGAGTGTATCTTCAGGACACAACCCACACTCTCTCCAGCTGGTGCCAGCTACAAGTCTCCAGCTATTCCATGAATCTGTGATTTTTTTTTCCTTCCCCTCTATAGGGGAAACCCCCTGTGAGGAGGGCCTGACTCTTTTCAGCCTCACCCAAAGCTAATGTCAAAGACTGAAATCTTTCAAAAAAAAAATTTGACTTTCAGAATGAAAAAACAAGCCCATGCATGAGTTGCTACTTTGCTTTATCTATTTTGAGGCTATGTTATTAGGAACATACACATTTAGGAGTGTTAGGTCATCCTGGGGAGCTGGAGCTTTGGGGACAGATTCTCAGGTTGCTGTCATGATCCTCGTCATGATATCCCTTACAATCTATTTTTTCTGCTATTGACTCAGCTCCACCAGCTTCCTCTTGGTTGGTACTTCCACCTTCCTGCCTTCTTCTTAACTGTTACATTGTTGAGAATTGGGTTGAGTTGCACCTTGGAAAATTACAGCCACCACTACAGTAGACAGGCCTGGGATCCTCCATCCCACGCAGACGTCAGACCTAAAGAGTTGTACAGGTGAGCAGGTGGAAAGGCTCAGTCCTACGAAGCTGTTACAGGGATTGAGGAAGAGGACTGGCTCTGGTTTTAACTCTGGCTCCATCACCACTGTCCTGAGTGCCCTCGGACCCATCTTGCACCCTCTCTGAGCTGTCTTCTCGTCTGTAAAATGGGGACAATCACCTTCCTCCTCTACCAGTCTTCTACGTGGAAAGGACACACAGGTCCTGCATCCATCCATCCCTGGGCACTGAGAAGCACTATCCCAAAGGTAGTCCCCCTGGGACTTTCCAGCAAGGGGCCTGGGGTGGGTTAGAGGTATATGGGCACAGCCCAGCCCTATGTGAGCTATCCCAGGCCACTGTCCCAGGGCCACCAGCGCCAGTTAAAAGATGTCAGCCCAAGGGGACTCACAGCCTCCCAGAGGATGAGCTCTCCTTTCAAATAAGGCCATGACTTATTTGGCTCTTGTATCGCCTATGTTTCATTTTTTTTGCGGCAGGCCTGTACTCCATCCTTCATTGGGGAATTCTGCTTCAAACTTGGAGAGCCCAGGACCTACTCAGGGAGAGTAAACAGAGGGCAGTCAGGGTGGCCAGGGGCACCAACCAGATGGCAAGAGAAGTCAAGATGCAGGGACAGGCAGCTTGATAGCACATAACCTCCCCCCCCCCCAGTCCACTCTGCTGCCAAGGCCCTCCCCCCTGAGGCTCCTCTCACCTCCTTTTTACCAAAGGGAACATGTGCCTTTTCCAGGCCTGGCTCCTTCCATTCTGCCTGGGGCAGAGCCAGGAGCACACAGAAGAGGGAAACACAGAGAGAAAAAAGAGAAATGGCCTGTCACCTCACTAAGCCTTCCTCCCTCCCCAAACTCCTCTCCCTTCCCATGCACCAGTGAAAGAGTGGGGAGGAGGAGAGAAAGGGCCTCTTAAGAGAGCCCCAAGACCCTGCCACAGCTATAGATAAGCATCTCTGCCCCAGGACAGGGGCACACAGGGTGCCCTGGCGCAGTGACCACGCCGCAGCGTGCTCAGCCTTCTGGGGGTGACCTGGGGCTGTCTCTCCTCTGGACCAGGCTGTTCACCCTGCACAGACAAAACCTGATCACCAGGAGAGGGATTCGAATCAGGACCCTGGGCAAGCCCGCCCCGCCACTGGGGCACAGCGCTGCCCCCACCCTCACGCTCCAGCTCTGTCCACTATAGGCCTCCCCACCCCACCCCCGGGCTCCAGCTGTGCCCCGCCCCCTCCCTTAGCTTCCCCAAAAGGACTCCCCCAGCAAGGGTTGGACTGTCTTTCCTGGGTGAAGAGCAGGCCTGCGGGCAGCAGAAGGGGCAAGTACCTGAGGGCCCTTGAAGCTCCAAAGCGTCCTGCGAGAGCCCCTCTCACGCAAAGAGCCTCCAGTGTGAGCCTTGGATCCCAGGGGCGCCTGAGACAGCCTCCCCTTACCCAGCCTGGTCGGGGAGGCTGTGTGCTAAGCAGAGCCCCCTGCCCCTGCATTAAGACCACACCCACCCCGCTCCCCATCCCCAGATGCCACACTGACCCAGGACTTCCCATTCCAGTGAATTTCTCCGAGGTAAAGAATTCAGTAAACCAACCCGATAGGGTTACAGTGAAGATCAAGTGAGACGAGGCAGGAGACGGACCGCGTGATGCCAGGCACATCATGCGGGCTCAGCATGTGATTATCAACCATCAGGACCTGCAGGCAGGCAGTCCTGGCTGCGGGCCCAGGTGCCGGTCTCGGCGCCGTCCGCCACGAAGCCTTTCCGTCCCCGCAGCCCCGGGAGGGCGTCTAGCACCACTCCTCTTACAGCTGAGGCGACCCAGGGAGGAAAGGGCTGAGTGCTTGTCACAAAACCAGGAGGCGGCCGAAGTGGACTGTGAGGCCAGGTTGGTACTGAGCTCCACGAGCTCAGCTCACATGCTCCTCTGCCTCTAGAGGGTGGGCACCAGCGTGGGAAAGGGCGTCCCTGTCTCCCACGCTTTCAGCAAACTCACAGCCCGGCATAAATGCACACTGGCAAACACCAACCAAATGGCAAGGGCTTAGTATTCTCCAAAGGAAAACAAACCGATCTCAGGTTTGTATCCAGCGATGAGACCAAGAACAGGAGTGTAGTGCCATTCTTAAAAGGAGAAAAACCGAAAGCACACACTGGTCGGAGCAGAGGCCACCCCCCGCCCCCCAGCCCCCCAAGCCCCGCGCAGCCCCCTGGGCACCGAAGGTGGGAGGGATCTTAACTGGGTATGTGACCACTGCAGCAAATGACCACAGGCTTAGTGGCTTCAGTGTGGGAGGTCTGAAGTCTACAATGGACCAGCAGGGCTGAGTTCTCCCTGGGAGTAGAAGGGACTCTCTTTCCTTGCCTCTCCCAGGTTCTCGAGACCATCTGCAGGCCTCCCCTGTGGCCCCTCCTCCATCTGCAGATCACTCTCTGCCCATCACATCACCTGTTCTATCTCTCACATGCCTGCCTGCCTCCCTCTTTTAAGGATTTATTAAGCCCACCCAGACAATCCAGAATAATCTCCCTATCTCAAGATCCTTAATTATATGTGCAAAGTCCCTTTCACCATTAAGGTCACTCACCTACACACAGGCCTTGGAGAGGAGGACACAAACGTCCTTGGGGGACCCTTACTCTGCCTACCATACTGCAAAACGGCCTGCCCAGGAGATAAGACCTACAGACTGTGTAGTGTTTTCTTATAGAAACCAATGGTCCCTTCACTATAAACTGATAGTGAAACCAGCAATCAACTCACCCTGCCCTCCACCCACAGAGTTTTCCATCAGCTCTTAGTACCATACTCTTAAATAAAAATAGAGTCAAAGATCTCCAGGGAAAGTTTAAACATGAAAGACAAGGTGCCAACACAAAATGGAGAAAGGAACTCAGAGGAAACAGACCATGTGGGGTGCTGAAGGGAGAAGCAAAGCAGCAGCAGGAGACAGTGCCTTCGTCCACGTCAGGGGAAAACGATCTTCAACCTAGGATCCCACCATCAATCCAAGTCTGAGACGAGAGAAAGAAAAGTCCTAAAAAAAACAAAAAACAAAAAACAACTACCTTCCCTTCACTCTTTCTCAGAAAGCCACTCATAGCAAAAAAAACAAGAAAGGGGGGTTTTTAGTTTTGTGACAGTGTTGGAGGCTGAGCATAGAAAGTGCATAAAAAATTAAGGAAATGAGGGGCGCCTGGGTGGCTCAGCTGGTTGGGCGACTGCCTTTGGCTCAGGTCATGATCCTGGAGACCCGGGATCGAGCCCCACGTCGGGCTCCCTGCTCGGCGGGAGGCCTGCTTCTCCCTCTCTCACTCCCCCTGCTTGTGTTCCCTCTCTGGCTGTGTTTCTCTCTGTCAAATAAATAAAATCTTTAAAAAAAAAAAAATTAAGGAAATGAGAAAAACAAGGCAATTAATAACTAGTAAAAACAAAGAGTTGTCCAAAAAAGGGAATGTAATCAGCATTTACCATATTTATTTCCTCTCTCCTGATCTGTCCTCCTGCGGGAGCCCACCCAGCCCCATGCCCTATCAGCACTACAGACTGAAACCCCTGGCCCCCGTTGTGTCCCATCACCCACCTATCTCTTGAGCTTCCAACTCTGACATCAACCTGGCTTCTTAGCCATCGCTCCTTGGATGCCTAACAGGCTCCACAAACTTTACACGTCAGCAGCAGGCCCCTTGCAGTCCTGTGCAAATCCCGGCTCCAAAATTCCACTCCTCACTCCTCTCCCAGTCTGCTCTGTCTCAGGAATTATAACCCCCCATCCACCCAGCTGTCTAAGCCAAAAACTGAGAAGGTATCTTAACCCCTCTCTTCTGCCCCGCGCCTTCCACATGCTCTCAGCAGTCCTGTAAGTTCCAACCCCCCAAATACCCTGCATCTACCCGATTCTCCCCATCAACCCTGCTCTCTCTCTGTCCCTGCAGTCCATTATCTACAGGCCGGGGGATCTGCCAACCACCTCATACAGGGTGGCTCTCAGCAAAGTCCAAGCTCCCTTCCATGGTCTCTGAGGTCCCACTCACACTTAACCTCCTCCGAACTCAACAGTGTCCACCGGGTTCCTGTGTCAGGGCATTTGCACTTAGTCTGTTTCCCCTAGTTTGAGAAGTGATTGACATGAGTCTCCACATAAGTTCGAGGTGTACAGCATGATGGTTTTTATCCTGAAAGGGTTACCCCAACTGGTTCGGCTAACATTGCAGTCACTCCTCTAAGACCCGGAATGTCCTTCTCCATGGTCTTTGCTTAGCTGCCCCTTCTTAACATTCAGATCTCAGTCCCAATGTCACCTCCTTGGGTGTTACCTCCTCAGAGAGGTCTTCCTAGCCCCAAGACTTTCCCCTGGCCACTCTCTGGGATGAGCTTGTTTCACTGTGCCTCTCCCCACCCCAACATCACTTCCGGAACATGCCAGTCCCACGAGCTCAGGAGCCCCGATGCTGTGTTCACCCCATGCCCCACTGTACCCCAGATTAGCACCTGCTGCTTCACGATGTATTTTGAAGAAATAAAGAACCAAAAACAAATTGACAATAATCTTAATCAGGAGTAAGCAGACTTTTTTCTGTCAAGGACTCTAGGACGCATCTCAGTCTCTGGGGACCCTGCAGTCCCCACCCAGCCACGGGCACCGCCTTCCAGCCCAAAGCAGCCATAGATAATGGTAAGCAAATGGGCATGGCTGCGTGGAGATAAAAAAACCTTTACTAACAGACACTGAAATTTGCATTTAATACTATGACTGCACGTCTTCTTTTGGTTTCTTTTCCCAGCCATTTAAGAAAGTAAAACCCATTCTGAGCTTGCGGGCCACACCAAAAAGGGGGTGGGCCAGATTCTGCCGGCAGGCTCTACTTGCTGACTCCTCACCTGAGTCACAAACCCTGGGGCAATCGTTCGCTAAATTATGGAGAGCCCCACGAAGCAATGCTAGGAGGCTATTTAAGATGACAGTTGTGACAAATACAAATAATACAGGAAATGTCTGTGACTCAGTGACAGCAGAGCACGTGCGGGTCTGTGCAGTCTGAAGGCAACTGTGCGAAACCGTGCGAGTGTAAAAGAATGAAATAGTTGGGCTGAGTCGGCACATCGTGGGCAGTTCCTATCAGTATTTCTCCACATTTCTGTTTTCAACGAGAACCAATATCATAAGTCACGACTCCTGTCGCAAATGCAATTTCGGAGGCGAGAGGAAGCGGTGTAGCCGGTGATTAAAAGCCCGAGTTTTGGCCAGAAACAGATTTGAACCAGCTCTGGTTCTTAATCGCCCTGGGACCTCGACGTGGCCACGCCTCAGCTTCCTCTTCGGGGACTGCTGTGGGCAGGAAGGGGCACGTGCGGCCCGCATCTAACGCGTGGGCACTACCCGGAGTGCCCACCACAGTGGCCTCTCCCCTGGGGAGCCTTCCTCTGAGCCTCGGTGGCAGCGCGTGGCGTCCTCCTCAGCCACGGTCCCTCGCGGGCACCTCCGGACGACGGGGTCGGCAAGTGCCCCGCACACGTCTCCGCAGTCAGCACGTCTTCTCACTGCCCTGTGCCTCGGTTTCCTCGCTTGAAAAATGGAGCTAGCAAGCACACCTCTCTCACAGAGGAGAGTAGGGCCAAAGGACGTGAGGGAGTTATAAGGAGCCTGGCCAACAGGGCAGGCTGGAAAGGCGGGCGTGCTTTTCAAGAAGTCCGCAGGAGGGGCATCTGAGCGGCACACTCAGCTTGGCAGCCAACTCCTGGTTTGGGTTCAGGTCCTGATCTCGGGGCTGTAACACTGAGCCCCGCATCGGGCTCTGTGCCCACTACAGACTCTGCCTAAGACTCTCTCTCCCGGGCGTCCGGGTGGCTCAGTTGGTTAAGCCACCGCCTCCAGCTCAGGTCATGATCCCGGAGTCCCAGGATCGAGTCCCGCCATCGGGCTCCCTGCTCAGTGGGGAGTCTGCTTCTCCCTCTCTCACTCCCCCCTCTTGTGCGTTCTCACTCTCTCTCTCTTTCCAATAAATAAAATCTTAAAAAAAAAAAAAGAACAACCTCTTTCTCCCTTCCCCCAGCCCCTCTGCCCCTCTCTTAAAATAAATTAAAAGAAAAGTCGGGAGGACCCAAACTGCCCAAGAAAAGTGAAAACATGTTCACATAAAAACTTGTACATGAATGTCCACGGCGGGCCTACCCACAACAGGCCAAAAGTGGAAAAAGCCCAAGTCCACCAACTGAATGGCTAACTAGGAATGGGTTAATGAACTGTGGTCGGGCCATCCAATGAAATCGTATTCAGCTGTAAGGAGGAAGGAAATCCTGAGCCGTGGGTGAACCGTGAAGACGTTCTGCTGGGTGAAACAGCCAGACACAAGAGGCCACACAGCGTCCGAGTCCCTACGGGAGAAATGTGCAGATTGGACAAAGCCCAGAGACAGGGGCAGATGTGTGCGGTCCGGGCGGAGAAGGGGTGGCTGCTAACGGACATGGGGCTCCCTTCTAGGGAGGTGAGAATCTCCTGGAGCTAGAGATAACAGCTGTACGTCATCATGAGCCCCCAGCTGCTCACCTTATGGCGGTCGGTTTCATGTTACGTGCATGTGACCACCGAGAAAAGCAGCGCCCCGCGAGCTGGCCTGGCAGCGGAGAGGCCGCCACGGAGTGCCACATGAACAAGGCCAGCTGCCCCAGCCGGCGCCTCTCACACACACACACACACCCAGTGACCACGCACCTGCACCCCCGGGAAGCTCCATCCCCCCCAGGCGCTGCGGCCTTCCCTGCGTCCGGCCCGGGGCCCCGTGCTGCCCACGGTGAGGAGGGCCTCCCGAGGAAGACCGCCAGCAGACACCACGGGGCCTGTCGGGACCAGGAAATCCAGAACTGCTCAGAAGCACATGTTCCTGAGTGTGCAGAACTTCCGGGCAGCACGTGGGAATGAAAAGCGAAAGAAATACGTTATTATTAAGAACACTGAAGCGGCCCTTCCTCAGCCACTCACCCATCGCCTGGGCCCGAAACGTGAAGACCTTCCCTATCCTTCACACCCGCGGTGGGTCAGCCAGCGAGCTCTGATGACGGAAGCCGCGAATGTTCTGCAGCCGGGCCTCACCGCCTGGCCCAGCGCTCCGGCACACTCTTGCTGCCCCCCCGGCGGGCCCTCCTATGTGACCCCCCCGACCTCAGGCACCTGCTCCTCATGGCCTCCCCAGAGCCAGTTCCTACAATACAACCGGGGCCTGGGTCCTCCTCCCCGCCACCTGCCTTCCCCTCCTCGCACCCGTGTGAGACCCAGAGCCACGGTCATGGGGCCACATGGGGCCCCGGATGGTGCGCAGGGACCCCAGACCCAGCAGGAATCCCGCCCGCCCTCGCCTGTGACCCGTTCCACCGAAGGGCCACAAAACCAGCCAATACGAGTCGTTCCGCTCCAGCAACAAAACCAGTACTCAACATCGGCAAAAACTTTAAGGATGAAAAGAGGTACAAACAAAATAGTAAGAATCCCAAGTGGGATCCCGAAGCTGACAGACATTTACAATTCAGCCTTATGCCTTTTCATCTTATTCTGTGCATAGACAGGTGCAGAGCAGATCATCAGCGGAGAGCCTTCAGCGAGTACTGGGCATTTAGAGCCTCGAGGCTCTTCAGAGAGGCTCAGAAAGTCAGGTTTCCAGGATACGAGCGGGGGACGGGACCCAAGTGCGCGGGGTTTATTGGGAGAGGCCACTGGGGAGGAGAGGGAGGGAAGCAGGGTGAGCTCAGGGCAAGTCAGGCGAAGACACAGTCTTGGCTGGAGACCAGTGTCATCAGCCTGACCCCACAGCGGCTCTGCTTGTCCCACCTGAGGCAAAGGGCTGGCCTCTGAAGTCTGCCCTGTCTGAATTCCTGAGCCCCAGAACCCACGAGCACGGGAAATGGTTGTTGACACCACAGTTTCGGCTAAGTATATCACGGAGCCGTGGTAACAGAACAGCCTCTTCTCCTCTGATGAATCAGGAAGTCCTGCTCCAGCTTCTAGCTCCAGAGTGGGAACCAGGCTCTGATCCTGAGAATCCGCCCAGCCTGTCCCCATCACCCACGGGAAAGCACCTCGCAGGCCCTCGGTGTCCACACCTCCGACTGCCCTGTTGGGTTTCTGGAACACAGGGATGTTTATCTTCTCGGGAAGGCGGCTCCGTGTTTTGAAAACTTTTTCCATTTTGTGTGTCACTGCTGCGTGCCAGGTCAGCCCGGGGCAGGGGCGGCAGTGCCTCTCAGCATAAACTTGCCACGTCACCCTGACCTCCCAGGAAACGGGCTGCCCTCCATGTTGGGGGCTGGAACGCCCGGCGGGGCCTGAGCCTCCTGCTGCCTCTCCGGTCGGGAATGAAGACCAGCAAAGCATGACCGTTGTTTCAAGCAGGCCGTGGCAGATTTCTGCCTGGCCTGGAAGACAGCTGCGTGGGGGCTCGGTGGAAGGGAGGCAGGGTCATTCATGGCTCCCAGAGCCCTCCCGATCGAGGACCCACTGGCCACCCCATGAACGTGTCTTCCCGTGCACTCCGAGAGCGAGCTAGCACGCCGCAGGGGCTCTGCTACGGCTTGGCCCCCACGACCTCAGTGCGGAGGGCACAGAGGAGGGCAGGGAGGAGTGAGCCGCGAGCTCTGTCCCCTCAATTCGAGGGGTGAGTGTAAGAGACACCAGGCTGCCCCTTCATTCGCTACAGGGGATGGAGCCAAAATCCCTGCACGGGGTGGGCTGTGTGACCTCGCCCTGGCCCCCACACCCCACCCATACCCAGGACCGCCAGCAGCCCCCGCGGCGACGCTCAGCAAGCTAGAAGCTGGCATCCCTTCCTCTGAGTGGCCACAGCCTGAGGCAGGAGTCAACGGAGAACTGAAGCCCCAACCTGCTCCCAAAGCCCACCCCGCTGGGCCAGACGCGGGGGCTTGACGCAGAAGGTGCACGCTTGGGGTAAGGGCAGACAGGAGTGGGAACTGTGCGTTACCACCGAGGATAGTCTGGGCACTGAGCTCAGTGGGGAACAAGGGACACGAGAAACCCTTCAGGGATTCTATTCCTCCAAATCCTAAAATGTCTGTCTCATTTCATGAAAATGAGACATTTTTGTGCTATCTCGAAAAAATTAGTTAAAAAAATCTTTAAAAAAAAAAACAAGCAAATAACTAAACGCATAAAGAAACTCTCAGCAAAAGAAGGACAGAAGGGAAGGTATGGGCCTCATCGCCGCAGCCGGAGATGAGGGGGCCAGGTGGGGCGGCAGCGGGCAAAGCCCTCTGCGTTCCGGCCCCTCACTGAGCTGCACCCCTACAGGGGGTGGACTTCATGATCTGGCGATCGATGGCGCACCTGCCGTCCGGGGCGGGGCTGAGCGCCGAGGGAGCAAAACCACCTCACAGTGGACACTGAGTCCCGGCAGTTACAGATCTGCCCGACCAGATGAGCCGTCTGCTTCCTCGTCCCCCTTTCCCTCCCAGCAGAGAAGTTTCCAGACCAAATAAGGCTGCGGCTTTTGCAATGCTCCCAGCACACGCCACAGTTCCCTTTAAGTGCCAGGTTATAACTCGGGCCTAAAACGTCCCAAAGCAGCATGGTGCCCGGCCGCCCGCTGGTCCCTCGGTAACGCTCCAAACAACCCAGATAAACAGAAAGCAGGGCTGGCCCCGCGGCCTGTCTTTGGCCGACCGGCAGGGGGTGAGGGTGAGCCCCGTTGTCCCCAAGGAAGCCAGGCAGGCCCATGTGGAGCTGTGCCAGCAACTCCCCCAGGGCCCCGAGCAGGACAGGCTGTGGGTCGAACCCGAACAAGGCACCAGCTTCGAGGACATTCCCTGAGCATGGAAGTGCCTGGCACGGTTTCAGGGGCCCTGCGACCTTAAAGCATTTCACCTGCACGGCAACACTGGGGTCAGGTCCTGTTATTTACCCACTTTACAGATGGGGAAACAGAGGCATGAGCCACATAGCCCATGGGGGTAAATCTCGAATGAACCCCTGGGCTGACACGTCCAAGCTTGGGCTCCATCCGGTGCTGTGTTGCCCCCTCACCCCAAAAGAAGAGGAGACAGGGCTCCCTGGTCAGTGCCCACCCAGAAGGGAGTCCTCAGCGCTGGGCGGCTGCTCCGGAAGGGCTGTGGCCCCCAGGTTACCAGCAAGACCACCCTCACTGCCTGGGAAGATGTCTGGCTTGGCATGGCTTTTTTGGTTGTTTTTTTTTTTTCCCCTTTTCTTGGGCTACCCTGTCCAGGCCGAATGCAGGACATTCCTCAAGCAACCAGTTACAAACATCGTCCTAACAAGGTCTCTCTGGGATGAGAAATGGAAACTTCTTGTGTTGCAACGGTCAACTCGGACGTTTAACAACGCATGGCAACCAGCCCGAATGGGTCGGTGGGGGAGGGCAAAGGCTCTGTGCAGAGGCAGGTGGGCGAGGCGGCCACAGCAAACCCCGCCGGGCACTGCCACGAAACCTGCTAAACCAGACCCAGGGCTCAGGACACACGGCGCTGCCCACAGATCCTTCTGTGGACATGTCGGCCCAGCTGGGGAGGTGAAGACTGTTCTCAATTCCATCACTGATGAGTGGAGGAGCTCAGGGGGTGGGCACTTGCTGAAGCCACGTTCCACCGAGACAGCATGCCCACAGGGCTTTTTGATCCCAGAGGCCTCCCACCACCCCAGCCCATGCTGTGTTGCCTGCCTTCCCCTACTTCAAGCTCTTCCTTCCTGGCAAGGTGGCCCCTGGGAAGAGCACATGGCTCAAAGTACAGGACCGCTCCCTCTCTGATGAGCAGAGGCGTCCTGATCCGATACTGCCTCCATGCTGGGACTGATATGCCCAATAAGATGTACAGACAAAGGCACAACTGGACCAGCAAAGATCATGCTACCTGCAAGGGACAGAAACCCAAGGCAGACTTTCTGCAGCTAAAAAAAAAAAAGACACTAGTTCAGGATATTGAGAAGAACAGGATGGAGGTCAGGTGTGGCTGGATCCAGGTGCTCAAACAATGTGATTGTGTTATTTCCCTACCCCTATTCTTAGCTGTTTCTGTGTTGGTCTCCTTCCCTCCTATAGCCAGGCTTCCTCTCTGTTAGCCACTCTCAGGAAAAAGAGCCAACATCTTTATTTTAGCACTGGCATGTGGTCCCCAGGCTAGAACTCTTGATGGGCCCCGTTTGGGCTCTGGCCCATCCCTGAATCAGGCCTTGCAGTGGCCAGAGGATCAGAGCTTATTACCACAAAGACAAGGAGAAAAAGCAAGCACCCTAAGCACATGAGACAGCTGCCACTGTATCCCTCGACGATGGTGAAAACACTGCTTTGTGAGCATAGACCTCACTACCTTGCAATCTTGTTTCCCACCGGCCACGGGCTGCTGGGGGCACTGCAGCAGCCATCTGAGATGCTTTGCATGGCTCCCGCAGGTAACAGCACCCCGTGCTGACACGAACCAGCCAGTGGACTGCGTGTGGTCCTCCAACACACACTGCCATGGGGACCCTACCACTTCCCCTCCTGCACAATTCAGTCCTCAAGCCAGCTTACAAGAGCAAGGAAGGCGTCCACATAAGGAGGAGGTGGGGGGCCACGGTGGCAGAGAGGGTATCCGCCCCGGGCAGGGGAATAGGCTGTCGCCGGGAGAGGGTGGCCCAGCACTGGCGAAAGCAGACGGTCCAAGCGTGTGGGCCTGGGGCCAAAGACACAGTCAATAAGGGTGCTGCATAAACAGCGCTTGGGGGCCAGCGGCAGAAGGACAAGACAAAGGAGGCTCCTAAGAACAACACAGACATCTTATTTTTTTTTTTTTAGGATTTTATTTATTTGTCAGAAAGAAAGAGAATGGGACAGAGTGAGCTCATGAACAAGTGGGGGGTGGGGAATAGGCAGAGGGAGAAGCAGGCTCCCTGCTGAGCAGGGAGCCCGATGCAGGATTCCATCCCAGATCCCGGGATCATGACCTGAGCTGAAGGCACGTGACTGCCTGAGCCCCCCAGACCCCCCAGTACAACACAGACATCTTGAACGCCAGCTCAGGGAGGCTGAGGTCAGAGGGACACGAATGGCATTTCTAGTCTGCGGGTACAGGGTCGGTGAGACCGGGTCTGGTGAGGGCAGGTGGGTCAGGGCCTAGGTTTGGAGCCCCCAGGGAGGCACCGTCTCGGCCACCGCCTCTCTCTTCTCTGGCGCGGCAGCCTGTTCCGCCATCTGTCCTCGGAGGCTGGCCTGCTCTGAACAGCTTTACAGCTCCGGCCTGCCCGACTTCAAACTTTCCTTCTGATAGAAAAGCAAAGGACTTTTCTCCTCTTTGTCGCCTGTGAATGGGGACAAGGCCTACAGGGGCCCTGCTTGCCCACCTCCTTGCTCTGAGGCCTGCCAGGGCCCTCCAGACGCCGAGCACTTGGGAGCATGTGGGCTCCGCCTGAGTTCCGAGCCCCTCCGGGAAAGGGGCAGGGAGCAGAAGGGGGAGCGCGTTCACCGCAGACGGAACGCACGATGTGGGCGGTGTGCATAGATCTTTATCATACTCTTAAATAATTTATATCCCATTTAAACAAATAAAACTCTGAGACTAAACCATTACATCCGTCTGAGGCTCTCCTCCCCAGAGCTGCTGGCAGAGAATGCCGGAGAACACCTGTGGGAGGGCTCTGGCTTCGTGTCGGCCACGCAGCCGCTCTGGGACAGCTCTTTCCCGCAGCGGCCACCGCGGAGGGCTCACTCGGGCCACGTGCCTCAGGGGACCTCCACACCTCGCAGGAGCAGGAGTAGCCCGAGCTGTGGCTGCTACCCTGCGGACTGGGACGGGCCCCCACAGCCGGCAGGGACAGGACACAGACGGGAACTGGCCTCCGCGAACTCAGCTTCGTGGGGACACACGGGAGAGGTGCCTGGCATTCTCACACACATGATCTGACTTTTCAAGTACTCTTTTTCAAGTGCCAGCCCCAGACAGCGGGAATTTCCTTGCACGGAGCTTGAGGGGTATCAGTCCAGGGCAGGAGGACCGTATGGCAACACCCCAAGATTCAGATGGTGGGATTTCAGTTCTGACTGGAAAGGAAGGAAGAGACGGGGAAATGGTCCAGGGCAGAACGGGGATGGGGGCATGCCCGGACTGACTCACACCAACCGCAGAGAGAGGGCCACGTGGGAATGACCACATGCCCCGGGCACCCTGCTCCGAGATCTGTCAGGAGGCAAGAGCTCATCGCCAGGAACCAAAACCCCACCCTCCCTCCCACAGACACTGTGCCCCACCTGGCTCCGAACAGGCAGGTGGGTCAGGTTGCACACTGTCACGGGGAGCAGCTACAAGGAAGCAGAAAGCAGCCCTGCTCGCCTTCACGGTTTTTTTTTTTTTTTTTTTTCAAAGACAGAAGCTCTGGAGCTGCATGTGAAGAGCTCGCCCATCACTTTTCCTTCTCCTTCCGTTTACTCTTCCTCTGGCTGCTCAGCTCATCCAGCTTCTTATCCAGCCTCCGCTGCAGCTGGGCCCTCTTGGCTGGGTCCAGGGACCTGTCCTTGGTCCCGCTGCCGGCGTAGAGAACTCCTTCCCGGCTGATCCTCTGCCGGGCATGGGCTCGAGCCCTCTCCCCGCAGCCATGGATCTGGGGGGACACGGCAGTCAGTGCCGAGCCAAATGGGACAAAGCTCCTTCAACGCTGCCCATCACAGAGTTCAGGGACCATGAAGCCCCGCTCAAGGTCTCAGAGGGGCTCCCTACTCTTCCTGCAGCCAGACCCCTCCCCAGCAGGCTGCCGGGCTAGGGGGCAGAAGGGAGCACCCGTACCCTGCCCTCCACCTCTGCCCTCAGTCAGCCGAACCGTCCTCTGAGCACCCGCTGGCATACAGCCGGATCCCCACAACCTCCCCGACCCAGGGTGACGCGCACACAGGGCCACCGGCAACAGTATCTCAACAGCAGAATGCCAGCCCCTCGCCAGCCACGCTGCCCTTCTGTGAGCACGCGGCCGAAGCGCAGCCACCGCCCCCTCCGGGCAAAAGGCTGTGCTCTTTAATCTGCCCCCAGGGCCAGGCTTGTGGCAGGAGCCCCGAAAGGCGCCTGACCTGACCAAGTGCCCGTGTTTCTGGAAAACTCTCACATAGCTCCTGTTTCTGAAAGGCGAGGAAGAAAGACGGGAGGAAACCCTGCGAGCACCACGGCCGGCACGCAGGTCACGGTTCCTTCTACAAGGCCCACGCTTCCCTGCTGCGCAGACCCAGGGTGTTCCCTTGGGAGCTGTCAGGTGGGGCCCAGTTTGGACCTCGCCCTGTGCACAGCTCACCGAGGCCCACCACCCGCACAGTGCCTGTCCCCCTCCCTCCTTCACCCACGGGGTGTCCTCACCCCTGCCCCTCTGAGCAGCCCTGGGCCCATGGCCTGCCCACCACGTCTCTCCCGGAGACAGCTGTGCAGCGCCATCCCCTCCACAGGGTCCAGGATCCCACACCTGGTGTCCCCCTGCTCCTCACCACAACTCGGGAAGGGGGTGAGGGCTGAGGCAGAGTTCCTGTGCCCACATCACAAAGGGAGCAGGTGACAACTGGTGCTTGCGGTCCAGTCCCCGCCACCCAACCCTGTGCCATTTCTGGACAGCCTCATCCCATAGAACATCTCCGGGCAGGGGCACTTGTGGCCCTTGTCAGACGGGACATGGTGCTGGTGCCCTCACACTTCCACCGGCAGCCGGGGAGCTGCCCCTCGCCGCCCCGTACCAGGGACCCGCGTGGGCTCTGCCAGGAACACGAGCTGGTCGCCCAATCCTCCCACTTGACAATCTCTAAACATTCTAAACAGCTTTCTAAAAAAAAAAAAACACCTCACACTTCGTCAACAGGCACGAATACACACTGGGCACACATGCGTGTATGTGAGGAGGGGCAAGTGTGCGCATGTGTGCGAGTGCAGGGGTGAGGGAGGAGGTCCTCTCTAGGTTCCGAGGCAGCAGAGCTCCCTGTGGGGGAGCAGCTACACCCCGACCCAGAGTGGGACACACCAGGACCCCCGTGCAGCTCGTCCAGGACGGTGACAGCCCAGGTGCCACAGGCCCTCCCCACACTCGCCCCTCTCACCCACCGCCACCGCCCATCGGCCCAAAGCAGAAACCCAAGGGCCCCTCTGGGTCCTCCTTCCCCTTGCCATCATGACCCACAACCCGTTCAGGGCCCAAGCCCACGCTCGATGCTCTCCACACCCCACCCCAGGAGCCCCCAGCCTCACCCCGAGCCCCCGCAGTGCTTCCGCGGCTTCCAGAAGCAGGCTCAACTGTCGGGGCAGAGGCTTCCCAGCCCCCACTCCATCACCCTGCCTCCCGCTCTGCTCCCAGCTGCACAAAGGCACCCCCCCGGGGCCTTCACACATGCCCACCCCAGCCCAGGCCCCACCCCTGCTGCCAGCTTGGCACCGGGTCCTCCCTCGCCGCAGTCGGCATGTGGCACCAGATGTGGTCTCATACCCAGGGCCCCACAGGTCCTCGCCCTCTGGGGCAGAGATGAAGCCTGCTCCCGCTCTCATGCCTGGCAGAGGAGAATCCCATCCAAACAAGCTCAAGAAATGAATGAAAACGCAGCCTGGCAGCCCCCCATTTCAGACCTGAAGCCAGAGGCCCCACCTCCCAGCCCCGCCAGGCTAACCCACTGGCGGGACCCAAAGACGCTGGAACAAAGTCCTGTCTGCCCACAATTCCCTCCAACGTTGTTGCAACTCGGCAAGCGTGACATTTTACTTTCTCACACCCTGATGATTCAAGACGAAGCAGGGGTCTACATCCGCTTAGAAAAACCCAGGGCTCCCCACCAGCTCCCATCTGTGTGTGGACCACGTCTGTCCAGAGCCCTGGAGACACAGCACCCGCACCCTGCCCCCCGATGCCGTACCTCGGGCAGGTGGTGGCTGAGGCAGAACCGGCGGCCGCAGTGCATGCAGAGCTGGCCCAGGGTCACCACGCTGGCCGTGCACTTGGCCAGGCCACAGGTGTTGTCAGCCTTGACGGCGGCCACGACCAGGGCGTCGAAGTCCTCCTCACCGGGCAAATCTACGGCTGCGTGTCCTAGGGGAAGAAAAGGGTTCCTCAAACAGGGAAGGACACAGACGCTGGACCCACGGCTGCCCACCGAGCTGCCATGCCCAGCTCCCACTATTGGTTCACAGTGAACAGGCAAATGGCCCCAGTCGAGCTTGGGGGGTCCGTCCAGCCGAGAGCGGCCCTCCAATGAGCTAATGACACAAACTGGTCCCTACCAGGACGTGGGCGCAGCACGTGGACTTCTCAGAAGAAGCTGGCGTGGAAAGTGCCCCTGAAAAGTCCACCCTCTTTTTCTTTTTTTTTTTAAGGTTGTATTTATTTATTTGAGACAGACACAGAAAGCACAACAAAGGGCAGAGAGAGAAACAGACACCCCTCCGAGCAGGGAGCCGGATGCGGGGCTTGGTCCCAAGACCCCGAGATCATGACCTGTGCTGAAGAGAGACGCCTAACTGACTGAGCCAGTCCATCCTCTTTAACCAAGAAAACGTTAAAACGCGGGACACTCCTTACGACATCAACTGAACCCAAGAAACAAAAGCGTATTCGCAGTCACAGTGTCAGGGGGCCTCAGTGTTCCCGACCAGGTACACAGAAATCTTCTGAAGTCCTGGAAAAAGGGTCACAAGTGGAAAACAAACACGAGATCATGCAGAACTGTAGTTCTGTGGGGCAGACGCGCACACCCGAAACACACACGGAGGGATGCGGACACACGGGGAGCGCCAGGAAGGGATCTGCCAGGCAGCCGCTGGCAATGACGGGGGCACGGGCACAAATGAGACGTTTCCCTGAGTGAATTCTTCACTCGGCACGCTGCAGGGCCCCACACGCAGGCCGGGACGGTTGGCCGGGGAGGGACAGACGTGCTGAGGCCCAGGAGCAGCAGCAGGAGGCTTGGGGAAGGCCTGACAAGGTGCACACCGCTCGCCGGTGTCTTGAGGAAACAGAAGACGCAGGGACCAGGCACACAGTGCTCAGGCCCCAACCCGGAAGTGAGACCTCAGTCCTGACTGCTGCTCCCACAGGACTGAGCGACTGTCGAGTGGCAGGCGGCCCTCGATGCTTTCAGGGGCACCCTTCCCTGAGGGGCCGCCAGCCATGGCCCCGGGGCCTGCTCACACCGGTCTCTGCTTCTCAGCCGCAGGGACCTCGGCAGAGTCTAGGGACCAACTCGACGGGTCATGTTCTGAGCCTCAGGGGCAAGGTGAATGCTGAAGGTCGCAGCTGGAAGAAATACTTCAGAACCAGCAGTGCTACGGGCACCTGACGGGGCCAAGTCTCCCAGCACACTCTGTCCTCAAGTGAGCACAGCACACACTTCCCAGAGGGCAGGCCAGGCCCCCAGCACGGTGTCCCAGCGCCTGCCCTCCACTACAGGCCTCACAACACCCAGGGCTGCGAGCTCAGGGCCTGTGGATGTGCGATTCACAGCGCGGCACGGGGTAGAGCAGAGCCCCACGGGGCACGCCGGCGCAGCCACCGCGGTGCAGGAAGGGGGCGAGCCCACTCGGGTCCCGGCGGAGCAAGGCTGTCCCCGTGCACGGAGTCTGTGGCTGCCCTAGGGCTCCTGCCCACCGTCCGGCCTCCTCCTCCAGGCTCTCCCCCTGCATTATGTGCACCCCGAGGGCCTGCTACCTGGCAGGCCCCACCTGAGGATCTCACGCCCCACCAGCTAGAAACAAGGCGCAAGACACAGAATCAGGGCAGTGGCGCCCAGGGGAAGTCCTAAACCTTTCTGAGGGTGACAGGCGGGCTTCAAGTGGGGCAAACACCCCAGTTAAGGGGATGCCAAGTCTGTACCCCCATTAAGTGAACTCATTTACCTTTTGCTTCTTTCTTCTTCTTCTCTGGTAAGGCGCGCAGCATGGAGCGTGAGGCCTGCTGCCCCTGCTGGGCTGGCCCGTCCTGTGCTGGCCGCTCCTGCCTGCTCTTCTCCCTCTGCAGCCTTTCCAGGTGCAGTGCCTTCAGGTTCAGGGCATCCTGGCTGCTCTGCTCCCCGACGGGGCGCTCGGTCTGGGAGGGGGCGGGGGCCGGGGGCCCCACAGGGCTGCGGCTGCCGGCCCCTGCTGGAGTTGGCGGGGCTGGCGGGACTCTCTTGCTCACGGTGATGAACCTCCTCTTCCCTTCCCCGGAGCTGTCGTGCCTCAGCCCGTGCTCCTCGGCTATCTGGTGGACCCACAGCCTGTCGTGGGAGTTCAGGGAAGCAGGAAACTCCAGCTGAGTTTTCTCACTCGCCACAAACTCCGCAATCTTGGCCCTGAAGTATTCTGCACGGTCTCTGCTCCCCGCTTCCTCTGGGCTGCCTCCGTTGAGGCTGGGCTGAGAACGGGCCTCGGAGCCCGAGGGTTTCCCACCCGGCCTCTTCCACTCTGGCCCCGCAGCTGCTCTGGCCTCCCGGGCCCCCTGCCGGGGCCGGCCCCCAGGAGGTTTCCTGGTCGATGCCGCAGAGCTGCGGGGCTTTGCTCCAGCTTGGCTGGGGCCCTGGGAACTCTCGTGGGAGTAGTTTTCAGGGATGATGTCGTCAAGATACTCAAAGGCCGTGCGCACTTCCCCGTGCTCTGTGAAGTGATCCAGCAGGGTCTTCAAGAAGGTATGGCTGCTGACGGTGCGAGAATCGCACACAACTGCCACATGGCGCCGAGCGCGGGTGACGGCAACATTGATCCGCCGGTCCTCGGCGAGGAAGCCCACCTCCCCTAGGAACAAGCAAGGGGTGAGTGGCAGAGTGGACCCAAGACTAAGGACCAGGACATGGACTCCTGCACCTGAGCAGTACGGGTCATCAGCCCGCCTCCCCGGCAGCCTCCGCAGGGGCCCCGCTGCCCTCCCAGGGCTCCCCAAGTCTGGCTCCAACCACACGTGGCCCGGACATGGCCGATGCCAAACCACTGTGCATCTGCCAGCACAACCCCTCCCTCGGCCTGGCCGGGGGCCTGCAGCCGGCAGCAGGAAAGCCGAAGGGGCGCTCCAGGCCCTTAGCTCCCCAAGCGGCTCACATCCCTCATCTGTCCCGGGCTCTGCACGGACAGTGCCTTACTAACCCGACAAGCCGCGGGGGCACAGAAGCCAGGCCCTGAGGCTAACTGCACCTTGAGGCCAAAAACCAAGCTCTGTGCTTCAGAGGCCTCCACGTCTCGGGCACGGCATCCAGGCGGCCCCCAGGAGTGGCCTCATCTCTGTTCCCTCTGCCGGAAGCTCTACCTCTGCAGCACCCCGGGAACCCCTCTCGGCCCCTACGGCACTGGTCCCGAGTGCACTCTGGGCGGGGCCCCATTGCCCCCCGCTCCCTGCCCGCTCTCTTGCCAGAGGCCATGCTCGCACCGCCGGGCACAGCCCCGAGCAGAACCCCAGTCCGCCCTCTGTGCTGCCCCAAGGGACGCTGCTGAGCCCCACATACCTTTCCTGTTAGATCTGACGAAGGACAGGACCACAGCCTCCTTCTCTCGGCCTTGGAAGCCATCAACGGACTTAATCTCAAGCTCGGGGTACTTGTGGGCCAGGCTCTGCCTGAGCAGGTCCACCTGGAACACAATAACGCATGTCCTCAGCTCAGCTCAGGCCGGGCGGCCTCGACACCGTCCCCGGACTCAGCGGAGGCCACGACCGCCGCCAAACAGCTCAGCGAACACACAGAGCAGCACGTGAGCAGGTCAGACGGCGCCCCGCACCCCAGCGCCCACACCGGACAGCCACCTTCCTCAGACGCCCCTGCTGGGGGATGCCTGTGAATCAGGAAGGGGTGGCGACCTCACGGCATCTTGCTGCAGCTGCGTCTTCCCACCGAGAAAGACACGCTTCGCTGATAAGCACGTAGGCACTGACAGAGAAAATGTGAGAAACCCCGAAAAGGAGCAGGTGACTGTGGCTCCCGCTGAACCGGGACGGGCAAGCATCCTGCTCCGGCCACAGCGACCAGCTCAGGGGTGGGCGCCAGAGCCAGACCGTCAGAGTCAAACCTGACAGCCTAGGGGAGACGCCGTGGAGGGACCGGTGGGCCCGGGGCCACCCTGAAAGGACGGCGCCAGCACGAGGCAGCCGGGGCTACCCAGGCAGGTGGCCAGAAAACAAGCCAACCAGGGAAGAGGGGGCGGGGCAGAGCACATAAAGGGGCGGGCGGACACTCGCTGACGTCACGTGAGCCGCGGATGCAGTCGGCAGGTGGTCAATTCCACCTGGAGTTCACAGCCACAGACGCTAAATGACCCTGTCCTTTCGGCCCTCGGAGGTGACTGCAGCCCACCGACACACACAGTGGCCCCTCGCACCTGCAGGTTGTACGGCGTGATGACAGCGATGTCACTCGCTTGGACACCAGCGTCCACCAGGGCCTGGATGTGCAGACTGACGAGGCGCACTTCACCTAGAGGGCAGCAAGCGGGCTGTCGGCCCAGGGCACCCCACATGGACCCCCGTCATTCATGCTAGTTCCTTCAGCCCTCAGCCCAATTCGACAAGTGGATCTTCCACTGTGCCTGGTGCAGCGCCCTGAGCCACAGAGTTGCAGATCTAGGCAACGACGATGCAGGCCACACAGCTGAGCCTCAGTTTACGCAGCAGCACTGAGTGTGCACCCCTGCAGGCTGGTACCACGGGTGAGCAAGGGTCTCACCCAAGGCTGAGCAGGCGGACCCTCTCCTCCCCCTGAAGCGGCGCTGCCTGCTGAGAGGGGCGCCGTGGGTGCTCCAGCTCATCGGGGACGGGCTCCCACCTTCCCTCTCCTCCCCCCTCACTTGGCTCCTCCGCGTCAACAGCTGCAGACATTCTGGTTTCTACGAAGCGGAGCTCGGGGTCTGTGTCAGCCAGAAAGCCGGTCCTGTCTGAGCAAGCTCACCAGGGTTCCCCTTAGACTGGTCGTCCTCCTCTTCCAGTTCAAACAGCCCGCAGCCGGCCGTGTCCACAAGCAGCAGGGGGATGCCGGTCTCCTCCGTGGCGGCCACTCCTGGGAGGTCCCTGCACACAGGGGGAGACTGAACATGTGAGGCCAGGGCAATAAAGCGGAGCCAAGGTCTTGACAACAGAATTTGCATCTCCCGTCACCCCCCACCAGGCCTGGGCTCTTCCCACAGGAGACTGCGGCCACTCCGTAGGGAATACAAGGGCATGAAGAACATCGGAGACCGAGGACCCCTAGTCAGCTCTCCAGCAAGGCCCCGCTCTGCATCTAAAAACCAGCCTCAGAAGTGACTTTGCCTCTAAAATCTCCCCTGAGTGTGATTCAGGGGGCTGGGGGAGCCAGGGCAGGCCAGGGGGGCAGAACCAAGCCACTCACCGCAGGAGGTGCCCAGCCACGGCAGGGTGGGCCATGAGCCGCCCGTGGTACAGGGCGTCCGAGGCCCACTGCATGATGGCCTGGTGCATACGGTACTGCACCGTCAGGGTCCGCACCACGCGTGTGCCGTGCTCCTCCACCAGGCGCTCCATCAGGCTCAGCGACAGCCCCGCCAGCGCAGCCCTGCGCCAAGACAGCAACTGGGAAGGGGGCCTCAGTCCCCGAGTCCAGCCTGAAACCAGGGGCCAGGGAGGAAAGCGGTGCTCAAGCCTCAGAACCCAACCCCTGCCACGTTCTGACCGAAAATTAAGGGTGTGGTCACCCTGGAGATGCCCGTGTCCTCACCCCGGGACCTGACTTGTGCATGTGAAGTTAAGCTGGGCCCATTGCAATCATGAGGGTCCTTCTAAGAGGGAGGCAGGAGGGTCAGGCTCCGGAGAGAAGATGTGAGCTGAAGACACCGCTGCGGGCTTTACAGATGGAGGAGGGGCCCAGGTGAAGGAGTGAGGCGTGCCCAGAAGCTGGCAGAGGTTAAGAAACGAACCCTCCCTAGAGCTTCCCTACCACCACCTGACGGTGACCCACAGACAGAGTTTGGACTTCCGACACCCAGAACCGGAGACAATCAATCTGCGTCGTTTCCGTTTGTGATGATTTATCACAGCAGCGACAACAAACTATCACAGATGAATTCTTTAGAACCACGACACACTTCCCACAAGCGATCCGAGCTCATCGTCACTGCAGGTAACGTTCACACAGTGGTCCCTGGAAACTACTCTTAACACTTTAACCCTACCACCTCAGCGGACCCTCACAGAACCTCAGGAGACAGTCAGCGCTGTGCTTCCCACTTCCCCAGGAGGACAGCGAAACACAGAGAGGTCAAGTGACCAGCCCAAGGCCGCCCAGCCAGGAAGCTGCAGAGCCAGGAGCAGCTCTTCACCATGAAGGCACACCACGTCCCTGAGAGCCGGGGATGCTAAAGCCGTGGGAGAACCCCCAGTTGTAGTTCAGGGGCCCTCGCTCTGTACACTTGTAAGACCTCGTGGTCAACCTCTTCCAATGTGGACACCTACTGGAAACAACTCACGCCAAAGACACAGGCACAGCGGCGGCCAGGCCCACGTCCCACCAGCCGGGGGGGGCGGGGGGTCCCTGCTCTGTGCCTTACATCCCAGCTGGAATGGCCAGGGAACTGCTGGCCAACACCATGAGCGAGCGATCAGCGCTCTGAAACACTGAGGAGGGCTGACATGAGGTGGTCACGGGGTCCACGGAGGAGGCTCATCCGAGACAATACTGAATGGAGGAGGGCAAGGCCACCCCATGTGTCCGGGAAGGAGCCAGACAGGGACAACAAGGGCAGAGGAGGCCAGTGTGGCCGGAGCAGTGGGTGAGGGGAGCGGTAGGCGAGGTGAGGAGGGGGCTGGGGGCCGCCGAGCTTGCTCACACTGTGGACCGCTGCCGTGTCTACGGCACATGGGATTGGAGCCTACAGAGTTGCTCCTGTGGTCTAGGTCACAGGATGTGCCTACAGGACAGGACCGAAGACTCCATGCCAGGCCGGGAGCTGACTGGCCCAGAGGCCCACAGAAGCGTCTCTCGGGCCCCACCCAGCAGAACGGGCATATCGACCTGCTGGCCGCACCGGGGAAACACCATTCAACCGGCTCGGGCTGGGCACGGCACCAGGTGCTGCAACCCCAAGCTCGGGCACACGCGCCCTGACCCAGCTGACACCCATAGCAGCGCATGCAACAGAAGGGCCGGGAGACCCTGGAGGAGGGACGTCAGGGCTTCTCGGCAACCGCGCTCCAGGTCAGACCAAAGGGGTGACAGGGAGGGCAGAGAAGGGCACCGCGGCCGGGCTCTTACTTGTGCGAGATGATGGTGGGGGGCAGCTGCTTGTGATCTCCAGCCAGGATGCACTTCCGGGCCTTCAGCAGAGGGATCCAGCAGCTGGCCTCCAGGGCCTGTGCGCACTCGTCCACGACCGCCACGTCGAAATGGCCATCCGGCAGCAGCTTCAGAGGGCCGTCGGAAGAAGCACCTGGTAACATCGGAACTGTGAGCCTTTACCGAAGGTGCCGCCTTCGACCTCACCGAGGGAGACACCGACAGGCCGGGAGGTTCGGGATCCAGGCTGGCGCTGAGTTGTGTAAGACGTGCGCATCTTGGAACAGACACTCAAGAAGAACATCAAGAACATGTGCTCCAGCCCACCTGTGTTTTGGTGTGGGGCGGTATACCCCTAGGCAAGGGCCACCCAACATTCCAAGCACCAAAAGCAATCACCCCTTGGGGCGGGAACTGAGGCCCTGGAAGGATGTCTGATTTCTAGGTATCATTTCCGTACCACTTTCTGAATCTAGGGCTTAATTCCCCCATAAGCTGTTGTCTTGGCCATACGAAACAATTAATCGAGCATCAATCTACCCCCCGCCCAAGTACGTGACAACGGCCCCAGCTCCTCCTTAGAACAGCCGTGCCCTGACAAGTGCTCAGGTGTGAGTAGGACCCGGGCCCCAGGCACGCCTCATCATCAGCAGTGGGCCCAGGCAGGCTGCCTGCCTAAGCCTGTTCCTCATCTACAAACCTGAGCACCACCTGAAACTCACAGGCAGGGGAGGTTCAACAAATGACTCTGAGACTCACACGTGTGTCTTGATGAACCCCCTGCAGGATGGGGTTCACAGAGATGGCTGGAGAAGCTGCTGGAGGCAGAGCGTGGCGGGTTTCAGGGTATGGATGCGACCTCGCAGTGCAAAGAGAAGCACGTCCAGGAGACCCAGTCTAGCTGCCCGCCCCACAGGACGGAAGGATTTAAGAGGCTACATGTTGACTCTGCCGAGTTGCAGGGGGAGGCCGCACTGTGATTTCCAGCAAGCACCACATTTCAAGATCTGGTCAGATGGAGAAGGACCTCTGGAAACCCTCTCCCTCCACTAAAACGATGAGAACGGGGCAACATTGTTGAAATCAACTTTCCCAGAACTCTAGAAAGTAGCTAAAGGTCTGCAACAACCCAGGGAGTGTTTGTTTGAAAAGACATGGGAAAGCCGCGGCTCTCAGAGCGCCTGGGTGGCTCAGTCGGCTAAGCCTCTGCCTTCGACTCAGGTCATAATCTCAGGGTCCTGGGACTGATTCCCACATCAGGCTCTCCACTCAGCAAGGGAGTCTGCTTCTCCCTCTCCCTCTATGCTCTTTCTCTCAAATAAATAAAATCTTTAAAAAAAAAAAAAAAATGCAGCTCAGGCTGGGCCAGAATAGTGAGCTCTGCAGTGTTCCTATGGGAAAGGCCTTGCCTTAAACCCAACGGCAGGCAATCATGGGGAAAACCGACAGCGAGGAGGCAGAACTCCCTTGAAGCCCCACTCCTAGGGAAACACTACACGGGGGCTGTCTGCCGGCTCCCTGACAGATCCCACTCTCAGGACCGTCTGTATTTCCCTGACTTGGAGCTGCCCCGATGCACACAACCCTTTCCCCCAGGCGTCTGCCCAAAACCACCAGTCTCTGAGGCAACACAGAACGGCTGGAGCAAGCAGGAGGTAACCAGCAAGCCTCCAAGGAACAGTCGGGGAGCGAGAAAAGTTCCAGCCTGTCCCCGGGGGACCCAGAGGGCCACACCCACATGTCAGGCTCTGCCCATGCACGTGCAAGACCCAAGGAGGCCCCAAGCGCTCACAGCTGGCTTACCGCGGGCTCCGCACCAACAGGAAGTGAGGCCTAAGGGTTGTGGAAAGTGCACCCCGACACACACAGAGCCCTCAGCCAAGCCCGACAGAGGCACTGCTTCCGGAGGAGGGGCTCTGCGCCATCCTTCCTGCGCCCTAAGCTGGTGGCTTCCGCGGCCATGGGGGACAACACAGGCCTTCCAGAGTCAGCACAGAGAAGAGCAAGCTCCGGGGAGGAGGGGAACTCGGCTTCCGAACCCCCAGTCCAGGAACGAGGCCAGGGTGTCACGACAGGCGCCAGAGATGTTTTTACGGGAAGGGGATGATACGAGCAACTCAAGACCTGGGCATCCGATGGGTCAGATTATGAACAAATCCCTTGAAGACAGCAGCTCGCTCAGGAAGAAACCTGAAGTCCCTGTTTCAGCATCAGTGAAACAAACTGAGTGTGTCGATGAAAACCTCCTCGCCAGGAAAACTCGCCAGTGGGCCCCACCCACCGCTTCCAGACAACTCTCCACGCCCCCCGCCCTGGGAAAGGGTGGGAGGGAGAGTGCCCCCAGCCCCCCAGGGCCCAGCCGGTGGGCCCGCTCCCCTCACCTGTGTTTGTCGCCAGCACCACCGCCGCCGACCGCAGGCTCTCCAGCATCGCGGCCTCCTCCCTCTCCTTCAGCTCCTTGCGCAACAGCTTGATTTCACTCCAAACACTACTCTTCTCTCTCTTATCCTGGGTCTGCCTGTTCTTCGCCTACCAAGGAAAGCCAAGGACACGTAAGTATTTGCACACAACTCTGGAGCTCCTCAGCTCTTCTACTCTCACGAGGTGCTTCTGTTCATAACCAGCTGGTCCACTTCATGAAGTTCCTCAAGAGGCACGAAAATGCCCGAAACCTGTCTTAAAGGAACAACAGATCCGCACAGGTGAGCGCGCGCCTGACACCGTGGGGGGCCTTCCAGCCAGCGCTGCCCGCACGGGGGCAGGCCCTCGATGCGCACGGCGTTCTGAGCTGTGATTCAGAGGAAACCAGAAACGGGACCCGCCCTGCCCAGAGCCCCTGCCATCCCAGCGTCTGGACTCTAGCTGCTTCCAGGGGACAGGCTACACTTCAGGGGTTATTCCACATTTGCCAAGAGAATAATAAACTTTTTTCAACTCTAAGATGCTTACGTAAGCCTTGACTTCCTGGAATACTAAAACACAGCCTTTCTACCGGCGCTCTCCGCTGTGGAGGACAGGCTGTGGCAGGGGTGACCGAAGGGTCTGCCTGCATCTGCCTTACAGAGGAGACCCTGAGTCAGCGGGCACAGGGCGTGAAGTCGCCTGCAGTTGTGGGGAGGGCGACGCCATCGGTGCGCATGTCTACCCCCCCCGAATGGCACGTCCTCACCCTGTCCCCACCTCTGGAGCGCCACCCCGCTACTCTGTGCCCGCGGGAAGGCTGACTCAGGGCCCCCGCCTGGGGGGCCAGGATGCGGAGGGGCACCGGCGCGAGGCCGTGAGACCAGCTGACAGCGGGCAAACAGAGGGGGCGTGTCAATCGGAGAACCACCGAGCTCCTGAGAACCCGCCTCCAGGTAATGTGTCACCGCAGCCTCACTCCCAGAGGGAGAGTGTAACACGGACAGAAACTGGGAGGATGAGTTTTTGGATTTTTATTTTCAGGCTGCTGAGGTTTTTCTTGCCGACATGACCCAGCCAGCAGGGTCAGATCGAGGGGATGCTTAGACGTCTTCTTTAAGACCACCCCTCACCGACTCATGGAACTACTTTGAAAACAGTCGAGTCCCTATTACATGCCAAACACAAGTTTCTATCAAAAGTAGACAGTCCTTTATTTCTCCGTAAAACTGGAGGAAACTTTTTTTTTAACGGGCAGTCCTGATGTTTGAAATTTTTTGTTTGTTTTAACATAGGCTCCCTGCCTAGTGTGGAACCCAGCATGGGGCTTGAACTCACAACTCTGAGATCAAGACCTGAGCTGATCCAACAGTCAGACACAACTAAGCCTCCCCGACGTTTGAAATTCTTGAAAGAACTGATGGAGACCAAGAAAAAAGCGAGAGAAACACAGACAGCAGTGACTCCTAGCAAGACCGCGGATCAGGACCCAGGCGGAGTGGTCACGGGCGGGAGGTACGTACAATGGCCTGATCGATGTCCTTCCTGATGTCTGCGACGATCTGGGCGTGGTCACCCCGGGCTAACACCGCGTCGAGGGAATGCTGCTGGATGGACTGCAGCAGGCGGGCGGGGTGCCCGAGGCGCACGATGCCCTGCTTACACGGAGCCAGACGCTCCACCAGATTGTCCACGGCGACGTTAGAGGGCGCACAGCACAGGACCTGGGGAAGCAAAGCTCCACTTAACCACTTAAGTTCACACTAAAACAAAGAGGAGGACTTGAAGGTAGAGAGGACAGTGCGCACATGCGGTCCTGTCAGAGCACGAACCTACGGCTGGGGGGAGGTGGGCACGGCCTACAGGGACACTGCTCTGCAGACTCCACAGGAGCTGGAACGTGGGTCTTAACTCCTAGTCACCGAGGCCCCGGAAAGGTTAAATAATTTGCAACTAGGGAAAGAAAGGCCTGGAAGATGGAAGGCATGTCCTAAAGTTACCAGGACCGGAGCACCTAACCCAGCACCAGCAAAATCACATCATCATCTAAGCGGAATGAGGGAAAATCTTTCTGATGGGCTCAGTCTTGCTCCCAAAACTATTTTCTGCAGTGATTTCAAGCAGGAGAGAAAAGCCCGAAGCCGCACTATGAGAAGCAGGAGACAGCTGGCAGGGCGGCGGGGCAGAGCACCCCCGTGCACACAATCCTCAGAAGTGGGCGGCTGCGGCCGTCCCTCCCCACCAAGGGCCT